>JAODPA010118918.1:0-19199 GCA_025585075.1 Nepenthes mirabilis | reverse complement strand
ATTTATATTTTTTCTATTTGTTTTTAACTTTTATTTTTAGTACTAATATTATTCTGTGTAAATAAATTTTATTGAGATTTATAATTAAAAAAAAACTATAAAATTGACCTCCATTTTTTACTTTTATACTTTAAGTGTTTTGGCTTCATTTGCACATTACTTTACCACTTTGGATGTTGTTAATTTGACAATTTTTTTTTTTTTTTTGGGCATAGAATAGAGTTAGAACTAAAATAAAAATTCAGAATAGAATTAGAAAAAAACAAAAGTTCGTAATAGTAATGGGAAAAGGTGAAAAATTGAGAATATATTTTATATTTTTCCAATTGATGCCCAACCTCTATCATAATAATTATTTGTGTGTTTAAGTTTGCATGCTGGTGCTGAGACATGTTTTTATATTTCCTCTTACAAATATTTTTTGCAGTCATTGTCAAGTTGGTTGCTTGGTGAGTTTATCATCACGTTGGTTTATTTTTGGTTCTAGTGACATAAATAGGATGATTGTTGACCACTGGATCCGTTGGTTTGCAATATTCACCCTAGTTCACACCTATTTTACATCAACAATTGTACTCAAACTTTGGTATACTTCCATAATGAAATTGCATTTTCATTTTTTAGCCCATCCAGTGAAATGCTTTGCCCTGGGAGCAAGTTACAGCCTAGGATAATATTGTGTAACATTTCCGGCGGTGGAGAAAACGTGTCATATGGCCATTGGCTACTGTCGTGGGCTCCCTATCTGAAGGGAACACCTTTGCTGGATAGATTCGCCAATGAGGCTAGGTAGATCTCTGTGGGGTCCCCTGCTCACTTATTCAAGACCCAAGTAAGGGTTTTGGTAGGGAAGAAGGTTGAGTTTTAGCGAGGAAAAAATAAGTACACCGGCACAGCCTGAGCCCATTCACAAACAGAAGAAGCTAGGAATCCTTTTGTTTCTTTCACCCCTTTTGGAGTGGGCATTTGAAGATGTTACCATGAGAATTCTCACCTCATATGGAGAAATATTGTCAAGTTCTACTCTACTTGTTCACCTGTCCCTGATGATGACAAAGTGGTCCCTCTTCCTCTTCTGCTTTGGAACAATCATCTTCCAGAATTACCATTTCGGTGCTGGGCTGTTTTTCTCTCTAGAATCATTGACGAATGCGAACGTAGAGTATCATTACATTGCGCTTCTTGAAAACTATTCGTGTGGCTGCATTCATGGCCTGCAGATCTAGTCAAGGAATTTTGTGTTTTGAGTTTATGATATTGTGATGCAGTACCAAATTGACTCTCTTGGATACTATAATAGAAGAAGTAATTGAAAAAGGCTAAACAAAAATATGTAAGAAATAAGAATATAAAGAAACATATTTGGAAGAACTAAGGTGAGATACATAGCTGGAAGAAACATAGCTGACAAATAAAAGACAAAGGTCTCTTAGCCTTTGCTTATCACAATTCTGTAAGTTTTTGTTGATATATTCAATCGTGTACTAGAAAAATTACCGGTTTGATATTCTCCTAGAAAAAAAAATTCATTTTAAGTTGATGTGTTATACAATAAAGTTATAGGAAAATTGATCAATAGGAATTAGAATTTAGGAGGCTAAGGTGAGATACAAGAATATTAGAGAGCTGATATTGGATTTATCTTGGTATGTAGACTAAGGAAGCTATTTGTTTATTAAGGTGTTTGTTGGAGCAATTTAAGAAATATAAACCTTCACAAAGAGTGTTGGTTCAATGATAATGCCACTTCATTGTGATTTAGAGGTCATGGATTCAAATCACATAAATAGCCTATCCCAAATGCAGGCATAAAGCTGCATGCATCTTATCCTTCCAAGAATGTGCAATGTGGGAAATCTCGTGCATTGGCCATCCTTTTTTCTGGGGACATTCAAATGTGTTTATTGATTTAGAGATGGCATAGTACAACCATAATAGGAGTCTTATGGAGATTATTGGAGAAAAGAGTTTCCATTGAATATGTTCAAGTTATAAAAGATGTGTAGGATACAGCAAGGAATTTTGTGGGGATACACACAGAGGAGGCTAATGTATTCCTTTACAACGCATATATGGGATATTAAGGTTTTTCAGTTATGCTTTTTGCAGATGGTGAAATGGGAAGTCCCGAAGGAGACTTGGAATCTAAAGATTTTAGAATTGGTAGAGTGCGGACTAAATATTTGCATTGCAAGTTTAATACCAACAAAGAGGAATTTTTTTTTTTTGGGGGAGGTGAGTATATAATTAGAAAGCCTACCAAAGAGAAACTATTTCAAATATATATTGCTGGGAGTTCAGAAAGTTCACATGATAGATGAGAATATACTCCTTGGATCAAAGCGGGTTGGAAGAATGGAGAAGTGCTTGATGGCCTTGTGTGATTGAAGAATACCTGCGAACTTAAAGGAGGACACTATAAGGTAATTATTGCACCAACTATGCTATGTTGAGATAGTGTTGGGCTGTTTAGTATCAACATCTTCAAAAATTGGAAATTGTTCATTGGAAGACATTAAAATGAAAGTATTGTCATACCGAGAGAGATGATGTAATAATGTTACATGGAAACAAGTTGTAATGGCACTATTATAAGACACTGTGGAGCTGTATTTGAGGTGATTTAGTTATATGAAGTGAAGATCATCCGATGCACTTGTAAAGAAATTCGAGAGTTGGAAGACATTTGTTATAAAACAGGTGGAGGACACCCAAAGAAGAGTTCAAAGGATCCTTCAAATATGGTATGCGCCTTTGGAGTTAGTAGAGTAAATGACTTATGATAGGGCTGAGTGGTCTCAAAGAATCCATGTGGCCAACTAAGTGGAAAAAGGCTTACTCTGGTTTGGTTTAATTGAATCTAGCCCATTGAAAGGATTTTCTAATTGACCTAGAGATCTTTTGAATTCCATTAGCAATGCGGATTAAGAATATCAAACATTGGTACCCTTGGTAGTTTCTTTGTGGATGCTTCCGGAATGGAGTTAATTTTGCGTCTAGGAAGTTAATGCTGATATATATGCTCTTTCTTGCTTATTTAGAATTTGATTATCCTAGAATAGTTACATTTATTCCCTAAGGGGTTTCCTTTATGGTGCATGGCGTAAAAGGTTGGTGTTAAAGGTTTCGGAATATTGAAACTGATTCTTGACCTAAGGGATTGTCTACTAGGCTTACTCTGAGTAAAGGGCCTGGTAAATCAAAGGGATTTATGGAATACTTTTAATATTCCTGCATTTTCATGGCTCAATATATTCAGTTTATTGGTAATCAAACCAAGTGTAAGGTATAATGTTGTCTCCAGTATTGTTGTTTGTTATGTCTTCACTGGAAATGATTATTTGTGGTGTAGCATTATTTCTTTTGTGTCTTCTCTTTAACATTCCATGTTGAAAAAATCTAGGCAGCTGGGTAGTCTTCATAAATTAAGTAGGTCATACTTAACACAAGTAATTATTCAGAAAACCAAGCTACTAATATCTGCTATCATTGTGCATTTTCATTGTGGAAGCAATTGAGAATCCATCTTTATGAGATGGCCTAGAATTATGTGTCTGTTGCTCTGCTGATTTATTAATAGCCATCTGTAGAATCTTCATTTTTATCTACAGGAATCAGTATCATGAAAATATGCCATGTCTCCATTTATGGTACTTTTAAGCTGTGGTTTCTGCTCAAGCTCATGCATTTATTTAGTGTGTCTTATTTTTGCTTTTACCTTGAAACGCCTGGAGACTTCCCTTTGTTCCTCATATTTTTAAGTCTGTTTATTCTATTCAGTATTTTCATATTTTGTGGAGTTTATGTTGCAGACTCTCCAATTGATGCTCCTCCAGCTAGCTTTTTCAAGGTTCATGAATTTCTATTCCCCCTCTCCTCCTCATCTCGTTCCCTCATTTTTTATTTAAATAAAAAAGGAGTTATCTGATTAAACTTCCTTTTCTGCGTGGAATTTGGTGAAACTTAAAACCGCCAGTGCTGTTTTCTGGATGACGATAAGAAGTGATTCCAGATGCAATTGTGGATATGACTTTTGTTAACTGACAGTGGTGAATTGCCTGCTGATCTTTTGTTTCTGCTATTTTTTTTGGTTCCTTCTTTGAGTGAGGGAAAATGGTTATTTGAAGTGCATCTTTTAGGCATTTCAGCTTGGGTGAGTGGCTAGGCAGTTAGTCTCAAGTAATTTGTTGTGGATCTGTTTGTGCAAAAGCAGATTTTCCTGCAAGGTAATCATAACTCTCCTTACTATTTTTTTTCGTGTTGGAATGAGAGTGCCATTCCAGCAAGGGCCATTAGAAACAATTAATTGTCTATGCTCTCGTCTGTTGGTCCCCGATAACTTATTTTTGAACCCTTGTCATTTAACTACTTTTGGCTGAGCATTTCTTTGTCTATTGACAAGTGATACTCTTTCTGTTCTTATAGTAGATATGTCTACTGCTTTAAAAAGATAATGCCTACGTAGTTTTTATACCATTGTTCGCCTTCCTGTATGATGCAACTATTCAGCAGTATGCATTTTTGAGTGCATGTGGAACGAATGTTCACCTTGAAATTTCAAAACGCAGTTCAATGTTTCCAATTGATACATCAAGTTTGAATATTTCTCATCAGAAGTTTCTTTTTACCGCAGTCCAGAGCATCCTTCATTTCGTGCCCAATCTATGCTTGGCAGTGAAAGTAAATCTCTGGGTGATTTTTCTGATGATGTTGCTACATCGAGGTCCGTAACTTTCTTTAATATTGGGTGTATTGGGCAAATAGCTACCCAATGTCCTGTCATGAACTCATTGTTATTTCACAGTTGCTATTGTTTCTGCAACTTAAGTCACTAAAAGGCACAAGATTTAGAAAACAAGAGGAGCAAAATGTCAACATAAGAAATTTCTATGAATCTTGTGGCAGGAATTGTCAGAACTATTATTTCTAGACTGAAGTTTGAAATATCAGGAAAAAAAATGAATTTTGAACATGTTTAATTTTTGGTGCATGTAAATATTATTGGTACTGCATTTATCATTTAGTTTGCTGGAGGAGGAACATCTTTGTTGAATCTCTTATCCTGTGTCCAATTCTAGCCATTTACATAATTTTATTGCTTTTTTTCCTTATCTTTTTTCTTTAGGGAGGCCAGGACCATTCCATGAACCCATTGTACTTTGGTTAAAGGTTGCATATGGAATGGAAAGTTTTCATCTCTCCCTGTTGATTCCCTTGCTGTGCAATGACCTTCCTTGTTTGGGGTTGACTTGTTCAGTTTCTGAATATTATGCATTTTTGTGGGAACATATAAGAGCACTAGCAAGACAAATAGCCTTTTTTGGAAATGAGACAAATAGCCTGTGACTGATTGTATTGAAATATTAGATGCTATTTCCCATTTGCTTTAAATTTGATTATACCAAGCTTTACCTCCTAAGCAATTTACTTGTAACTTAGATTGTTTTCATGTATTTTGTTACCGTAATTCATGTGAAAACCTGTTAATCTATTTCTTATTCTTAATAGTTCAGCCATTAGAGAAAACAGATAATTCATATTTTAGTTCATTTGGTCTACAGGTCAGTGGGTGCATCTGGATCTGAAGCTCGTAGAATAAGAAGAAGAAGCATCAGCATTACTCCAGAGATTGGTGATGATATAGTAAGGTTGATGCGTGCTACATAATATATTGCCTAATAGAAAGCCTAACTGTTTCCCTATTACGTGGACGATGTGATAGTTACATTTGTTTTTGTTATTATGGTGATCTGTTTTTCATCTAATGATAATTTTCGTAGGGTCTTGTATTCTTGTACCAACCACATTGATGAAAATATAGGTATTAGAATTGGTCTTGATTGCAGCCTTATTAGTATGAGACATATCAGTATTTTATGTATTAAAAGCAAATTTTTTTTTGTGAATTGTAAGTTGACAAATAAATATTTGCTGATATATCGGTTATATCAACCAAATATCCGGTATATCGTCAATAGATCAATATATCACGATTTTTCTACGCTATCGGGAAATGTTGGTATTGGGATAGTCTAATACTGATATTTCATTCCATAACCAGCAAGCTTGTAATCCCACGATATAGTGAACAGTTTGTTCAGTAGTGCAACTTTTTGCATATTGTGCTATGGTTACCCAAACTACTCTGCACAGGTAGATCTTTTTGGTCCTCGTCTTGTGGAACTGGCATTAGGCTGGTGCCATGATCCATTTGTTTATCTGCCAGAATATAGCTAAGCTTTACAGATCCACACCAGGTTAAATGGTTAAAAGAAGAAGGGGGGTGCTCGTGGAGTGCTGAATGTAATTGGCCTAACGAGCACTGAAAGGGAAATGGCATGGCAAGCAACAAATGTCAGAAAAACTGCCCTAGCTGCAATTATCTACCCTGTTGGAGGATGTCTCATCACATTTTCTTTTCATTGAAATGGTGACACATGGTGTTGCAGTCAGATGGGCATTGCATATAACTGTTGAAAGAACCATCCTCAAACAGGCATTTTTGTTTAGTGTTAATTTTGCAATGTAGGAAGTGACTGTGCAGTGAGTATTATAGCTTTTGTTGTACCCTATTATGAGCTTTTACCTGATTACTGAATGTTATTTTCCTATTGAAAGGAAATAGATTAAACAAGACCAATTCATTAGGATTATAAAGACCAAGTCTGCCAAATGCGCCATCAGTATGATTTTCAGATTTATGATTATTTCAAGGAGGCTACCGCCTGAGTGATTGGGAACCGAGGCCATGTTGAAATTTGGACTAAATAATCATTTCGATTGTTTGAAGTGTTCTGTTCTATGTACTCTGCTATAATTCATTGGCCAAGAAGACAAAATTCTGTAGTTCTGTCCTAATATGACAAACATCAAGTTCCCTTACACCTGAATCATGCTTCTTCATGGCCTGTTGATTACATTTAAGCTTATGTGTAATGATGGCCTTGAATTATGTAATATCGAGGATGCCAGAATTGTACTGAGATGATCTTGTAACTGGCTTTGCTTCATTACATGCTGTCCGTGTACCAAGTTAATTTTTTTATTGAAAGTCTACGTTTATTAAGAATCAAAATCAAACTTGTGCTTACCATATTTTACCAGGGCTGTACGAGCAATGAATGAAACATTGAAGCAGAGTCGTCTCCTGAGAGAAAGAGGCGATAATAGGTCATTTCCTGGGTCTCCAAGTGATAGAAACAGTGAGATGAATCCTCTCAAGAATGTAAGAATACTGATCTCAGACATTGTTTTGGGAAAGGGCTGGTAACACGAGTTTGAAAGAGCTGTATTCATCTAAATTTCATATTGAGTTGTTAGATCGTGCCATGTTATTTCTTGTCTGTCTCTTGATGTGATTTTATTTGTGAATTGAATTAGCAACTTCTCATCTGCGGTTTCAGACCTGTTCTGCTCTTCACATAACATACAACTCCCTTATATACCAATAATTGATGCTGGTATACTATCTTTCTTTATGGTTGTTTTCTTTAAATTTTTAGTTCAACTTTGTAATTCTCTCTCTCTCTCTCCCTCCCTCGCTCTCTCTTTCTCTCTCTCTCTCTCTCTTTCTTTCTTTAGTGGGGGCCTTATTTGTGTCATAGAGTTGACTTGCAGTCATGTAAAGTTTTTGATGGTGTGCTGCGATTGGCTGCCTGTACTTAAAGGTGGCAAAAGCTAAATATTTTATCCATTTTTTTTAATATCTACTTGATTGCTTTTGTCCTTTGATTTTCATGTTCAACATATTTTACAATGTCTAATGCAAGTGCAAAGGTTATTTTTTATTTTCTGCACTGTTTATTCACATTCTCAACATATTTTAGCTTTAGTAGAGATGTGCATTTTTTTGTCAGCCTACTTTTGATGCTTGAGTGTCTCTGCTCGTGGTTCCTTTTGGATTTACTTCTGGTATGGTGTTTAGAGCAAAATCTATATTCCTTAGGTTTGACAATCGGTCTATGAATAAGAGCTATTGCATGTTTCTTGTAATAATTCACGTATGCTATATGCGAAGCTGTTCAGGGGTGTGTTATAGAACATGTCAGTTTTCATACTTTTTTTGTTTTTACCTTTTGATAATAAAAGAAGGTTTTGTGGGAGGAAGAATGCCAAAAAAGTGAGGAAGGAGAAGATTTTCTCCATAGAAAAAACCAGAAAAATTCAAATGAATGAAACATCAGCGCATCAATGGTTTCCAATGCCTTCAAATAATAATTTAGATACCTAAAATGCCCTCGAATGGATGGACATCCAAACAGAAGTAATAGCTCTTCCTTTAGTGGTCTGATGTAAATATTATCCCCAAAATCATTCGTCTTTTCTGTCTAAATTCCCCAAATAATTTAGTTATAGTTATATTCTTGAAGGAACTTATATTAGAAGTTTCTTATTGCATGTCTATTGGTAAATTGAATCTCATGGATTTTTAATTATTTTGTGTAAGCACATTCAGGTGTCCAATTATCATCTGGATGGTCGAGATGAGATTTCTGGTGGAAGGTCTTCTTTGTACAATTTCCATGGAGAACAAAGTACTCAAAGGGCCATGTCATTACCATCATCCCCCCATGAGTTTGAGAATCGGACTCCAGAAAGGAGAATCGCAGGTTATGCTGGAAATGAGGAAATGGTCTCAAAATGGAATAAGATATTGGAATCAGGAATGTTTAATGGCAGGCCTCTGCTTCCTTTTCAAGAGTGGAATATTGATTTCTCAGAATTAACTGTTGGGACTCGTGTTGGAATTGGTAAGCTTCTGTCCTTGTGCTATGCTTTTGTATGCTGATTGTGAACTCTCGTGTTTGTTACAATGCATAATTGCTGAAGCTGTTGTCCAGTTTTGGAGTAAGTGGTATTAAATTTGATTTGAGGTGTAGTACTGTGGCGATTACATCTCATAGGTTGAGGTGTTTTGGTGATGTTACCATCTATTGTTTGTTCCTTCTTTTCTTTTAGATGAGCATGTTTCCTTTTGAATTCAATTTTATTGTCATTCCACAAATGTTATCGAAAACTTCTGGTAAAATTTATTTATTCATTTTCATCATTGAAGCATCTAATAGTCGTAGAGTAAGAGGTTTTTAGCTTTCCGTAAAGTTGTTGAGCTCGGCTGTTTGATGTTCAAGTTAGTGAATGAGTCTGGCTGTTGGGTCTGTCAATGTTGTTTAGATAAAGTGCTTGGTAAAACCCCTATTGATAAGTGCTTTTGAGATGTAAATGACATATAAGGGCGCTACTTAATTTTGACTGTATGTAAAATTTTTTCCTTCTGTCTGGATTTCACCCCTGGCATTAGCTGACCTTAAGTCCAGCCAAAAGAGGAAGGTTGTGCATTAGGCAACTGACAATCATTGCAATGCTTTTGTCCAATCTCTGAAATGGGTTTAAAAATTAAGAATATTTTTTTTGGGGCATCCCCTATTTATGATGCAGTATTTCGCCTGAGTATAGTGTTAAATGGGCTAGAGTTGTTGCTTTGCAAACTCATCAAGGGTGAGTTTGGCTAAAGAGTTTAGTCTAAGATGATATAATTCGAATTGGGACGCGTAATATTAGTAATATGAGGGGCAAGCACTTACCCTGATAACATTTGATGGGCAAGCTTATGGAGGTGGTATATATTATAATTAGAAGGATTAATATACCATGCCTCTGGGAGAAGAAGTGGGTGGGAGAGCTATAAGTATATGGAGAGAACTGGTTACAAATTATGGTGCTCTGGAAGTGGTATAGTTAGGTAGAAAGTTGATACAGTTGTAAATAAATAGTTGAAAAAGATTGCAAGTGTGAAGAGAAGTTGGGGATATAACTATGGCTATTAAAATGGTACTAGGAGAAGAAATATTAATATCATTAGTGCATTTAAACTCAAGTAGGGTTAGATACTTAGATGAACAATTGAAATCGAAATTATGGAAGAAATTGCACAAGATGACCCAAGGGATCCCATAAACAGAGTTCATATTTATGTGGGGTTCATATGGTCATATTGGACAAAATGCAAATGGGTATACAACTGTGTAATTGGAGGTTATGGTTATGAGGAAAGAAATTAAGGAGGAAAAGATAATTTGGAATTTGTTGTGGCTTATGATTTTTTTTGGTGGCTTACATGCTTTTTCATGAAAGAGAAGGGCATTTGATCACATATAAGATTGACTCATTTGAAACTCAGGTTGATTATTTTATACCGGAGAAAAGAGAGTGTTTGTATTGTAATGACTTTGAAATGGCAGAGGGAAAGGGCTAAGTTCAATTGATCAATATCTAAATAATGGAACAGAAGAGTGATAAGAAAGTCTTTTTAGAGAAGATACTAAAGAAATACACTTGGGGTCTTGAGGGTAGGGGTAACATGATTTGCAATGCTATGGCTATTTCTATTTGAAGAGCAGCCAAAGAGTTTTTAGAGAATCAAAAGTAGTCCACCATGCCAAAAAACTAGGTGGTGTTGTAAAGACATGATAAGGTGAAAGCTAAGAGGTATTGTTATAAAAAATTGTGTATGTGTAGTCAATGAGAATTTGGAAGGTATAAATATGCTAAAAAAGAGACAGAGGAAATAATGAGTAAAATGAAGTCAACATATGGGGACTTGTACAATTGACCTAACACAAAGAAAGGAGTGTGGTAGGTGGTGTATGGGATCTTACATCACTTGGGAAAGGAGAGGGAATAAGCCTTATAGTGAGGCTTAGACATCTCAATGATAATAGGAATTTTTCGGGAAAGCCTAGAAAGAATAAAATCATGAGAGTGCAGGCTCATACTTGTGGCCCAAAGTAGACAATATGTTATTATGTGAATTAGAGTCATTAGATAATTGTATTAAAGTCAATTCCAGCCGAAAGTGTGTGGACGTGAGCTTGTCTAGCATTGAGCCGTGCCACATGCGATGTAGACATTATTATTTAAGCTGGCTGGAGTGTGAGAACTAATGTTTGGGATCCTACATCGCTTGGGAATGGAGAGGGGATAAGTCTTCTAGTACAATTTAGACATTTTTACAATAACAAGTTTTTTTCCAGAAAAGTCTAGGAAGAGTGAGGGTATTGTGGCCCGAAGTGGACAATGTTATCATGTGGATTTGGTTGCTTTGAGGCAAATCCAAGTCATTTTAGTGGGCGTATTGCAAAAGAGGAAGTTAAAGAAGCATTAAACATAATAAAAATAGGGAAGACAGTTGGACCATATGGTGTCTTAGTGGAAGCTTAAAATTTATAAGGGGAGGGAAATTCATGGTGACTAGATTGGTTCACAAAATCTTTTAGTATCAGTTAGAGATTGTGTTACATTGGTACCCATATATAAAAACAAAAGGGATATACAAAGTTATGCCAATTACGAAGGTAATCTATTGATTAGTAATGGAAAAGGATGATCTAATGAGACTAAGGCAAGGTACGATTGTAGCTGAGAACGAATTAGAATGCATGCAGGGTATGTTTGTTAAGAAAACTTCTATTGCTGAGGTGCCTAATGAAGCAATTTAAGGAAAGACATAAAGCATTTCATAAATTGTTCACTGCTTTAGAGAAACAATATGATATAGTTGAAAGAAAAGTATTATAGGGAATTTTGGAGAGAGAAAAGATTTACTGCATACATCCAAGCCATAAAAGTTATTCATAATGGAGCAATGATGTATGTAAGGTATAAGGACACTCATTAGGGAGAACAAGATTTTTCATATTATTATTGGCTTACGTCAAGGGATAGCTTTTAGCTCATATCTATTTGACTTGGCTGTGTATAAATTGACCAAAAACATTCAACATGTGTGCCTTAGTCATACATTTTGCAAATGGTAGTTGTGATGGATGAGAAACATACAACATAACTGACACTACATTGGAAGTTTGGAGAAAGGCATAGGGATTGAAAGTCTATCAAAGTGAATTTTTTTTTTCAAATATGTAGGAACAACGGTCAAAAAAGATGGGGCAGCTGATGATGATTTTATTTATTGTATTTGAGTAGGCTAAATGAAGTAGAGAAGTGATTCAGAGATTCTGTACGCTCAATGAACATCATTCGAGCATAAAGAAGTGACATAAGGTGGTGGTTATTTGGCCTGCTGTATGGAATAGAGTGTTGAATGTTTAAATACTAATATGTGCAAAAAAAATAAAAGTGGTGCAGTAGAGAAGATGAAGATGTGATAGATTCAAAATGATGTTATATGGGAGAAAGTTAGAGTGTCACTTGTAGAAGAAAAATGTTAGAGATGAAGATTGTCTTTAATGCATATGTTTGGAGATGCAGAAGGTTGGGAGATGCTCATTACAGGAGAGGCAAAAGAAGACTAAAGAATAGTTTGAAAGAAACCATGAGGCGTGATTTTGAACATTTGGTCTAAATAGATGACATGGCCTACTACAAAATTAAATAGAGATAAGTAATCCATGTAGCCTACCTCACTTAATGGAACATGCTTGGCTTATGCTTTTGTTTTCCTTCCTATTTGGGTAGCAACAAAAAGTCTTTTACTTGCCTCCCAAAAGAAGAAAGTGTATCCTATATATTAAATCAAGTGAACAATTGACTAATATAAAGATCTATTTTTGAAACTTTATCAACAAATAAATGTAATTAGCTGTAACTGTGATTTTGTATTGTATGATCATTTACTCTGTAATCTGATAAACCCCACTAAAAATCCATCTCAAATTGGTAAAGGTCCTCACTGCGTGGCCCATGGGCCTTTGGTCCCCAACTCACATTCTCTGGAGATCTCTTGTAACTCTTCCCCCTCACTTTTATTTGCCCCTCTATCACGAGAAGTGTATGTGTTTTTTTTATTCTTTAATTTTTCATCGTTTTGAGTGGTCTGGAAATAATATGTGGGAGTGTTTGGGGACTAATTCTCAAGGTAAAAACCTGCTGTCGGGTTTAGTATGACCCTTTTCACAGCTGGTCTATACCTTTCTGGCCTGTGATCCTTTAAAAAAAATATTCTTGAAATGTACTAGAATTTTGTGATTATTAGCTATGGAAATCTGCCAAAAAATGGATTCTTATTTTGAGGATGTCTATAAAATCTAAACTAAGCTGTTTGACTCTTACTCTCTTAGGATCTGTTGGCCTAGCTTTTGAAACAACTTCTGGAGTACGCTATATATTATATTTTTTTTTTTAATAAAAAAGATTCTTGAAAAGCTAATCGAGCTTCTGTGTATGTTGTCATGTTTTTCGTAATAAGCTTTTATTGAGCTTATTTTCAAAAAACACTGCACATGGTAGTTTAGCTCCTCCTAGAAGTACTTATAGAAAGATGGGGCAAAACCCTTAATTTTTAAAGGCTTTTGATTTTTCTTGTTGTTTTTTTTCAGGGGGTGTAATTAACTGAAAATTTACGGAATGTTTGTATTTACTCGTTATCCCGGCCATCTCCTTGGATGACCTCAACAATCCAAATACAATTTATTCAAGTGGCCAAGCCAGTTTTGGACCCTTAAAACTGCCTAAACAATCAAATATAGCTCCTTTAGGTGTTTCCAAGATATTATCCATTTCGTTGCTCCTCCTCTTAATATGCATACTATGGATATGTTTCACAAGAACTGTAATTTATATTCAGTTCAAACCCCATGACAACTGTTTGGTACAAGGTATCCAAAGATTGGAAATAAAATTGGAGTTTGATGCACCTCATGGAATGACAAGTTTCTTCTTGTCTGGTGTATATCCTCTCTAATCTGCCCCTTTTGGGTAGGATGTGGAAGGCTTGAAGTAGACGAGTGGAGAAAAGTGGGGAAACATGGTAATGCCCAAGTGGAGATGGATGTGGGGATGGATTGACCTTCATCCTGCCCACCCCTCCCCGCTCCACTCTCATGTGTTTTATTTTTGTGATTACTCTCTTAATTTTGCATCAATCCTAATTGTTGAACTTAGTAGATTTGTAGAAAATTCTGTTATTTCAGGCTAAATTTTTTTATAATATCGATTGTAGAAGACAGTATTATAGTTGATTAGCTTGTTATTTTTTGGGGGGGAAATGTGAAAATGTATTTTTTGGGGGCTTTGTGTGGTTAGGTTTTTTATTTATTGGGGGATTTGCCTAGAATTTTGTTTACAATTATATATATTTGCTTAGAATTCTATAGTTAAGAATTTTTTTAGGTGTGTAATTTAGGACCTTTTTACTTAACAATGTATGGTTGTGATGGAGTGGGCAGTCATTTGGTAAATTTTGAGGATGTAAAGCAGTGACTGGAGTTTTGGTGGAGAGACGTATATCCTGAGGAGGAAGAGGTGGACCTCAAGGTTGGTGACAAAGGTTGATTAATGGGTCCACGCAGTGGACCAAACATGGCCCTCCACCCTTGCCCCCAGTTTATTGCCATCTCTTGTGCATTTCGTGATGAAACCTTTTTCATTTTCATTTTTTATAAGTATTTTTTTTATTTTCATGGAGTTCGAGACTACAACTTGGGAATAGAAAACTATTATTGCCTAATCATTTTACCCCATCTACTCTTGAATAACTATTCATTTTTCCATTTTCATGCTTGATTTCCATTCTTTCCAATAATGAGGATGTGGCATGGCACAATGTTAAGGTAATATTGTTGTGACCTAAAAGTTGTGAGTTCAAATTATGAAACCAAGCTCTTTGTAGTGTAAGGTTGCATACTTTGACTATCCATTCAATGCCCACCTTCAAATAGGCTGCTAGGATTAGAAATTTCTCTTGTATTTTTGAAACTTTTCTATTTTTGTGGGTTTGGATTTGTCAAAAGCCTCTTGACTCAATTCCTAATTTTTCCCAATCTAACTCTGCTTTCTTCGGTGAACATCTTAATGTGTTAAGCTTCTTCTATTGATTTGTTTATTTATCCATCTCAAGGTTCTTTCGGAGAGGTTTTCCGTGGTCTCTGGAACGGGACGGATGTTGCTATCAAAGTTTTTCTGGAGCAGGATTTGACTCCTGAAAACCTGGAGGATTTCTGCAATGAAATATCTATACTGAGGTATCCTTTCTTTGGTATTCGTCCATATCTTTTATTTTTCATCCTCAAATCTTCCTAACGCTGATTGTCTTCTCTTTTTTACTACAGCCGCCTTCGACACCCAAATGGTAATTCTCTTTCACTGCTGCAATTTCTCTGCTTTGTTACAGTGGAATTACTGCATGTTCTAATTCAGACACCAACCCCCACCCCCCCCCCCCCCCCCAAAAAAAAAAGGAAAGAAAAAAGCAACCACCAGAAAAGGGTAATCATGAAAGAAAAAACAAATTATGAAAGAAATAATGATACAACAATATACCAGATTTCTTAACACTTTAGTTGTCTCTTGCAGTCATTTTGTTCCTTGGTGCGTGCACAAAGCCGCCACGCTTATCAATGGTGACTGAGTACATGGAAATGGGATCCTTGTATTTTTTGATCCATCAGAAAAAGAAGCTTAGCTGGCGAAGGAGATTAAAAATGTTGCGTGATATATGCAGGTATGCTTGACTTTTCTGTTATTTTATCCTCTCGAGTCTCGACCTGCTATCCTGTTGCTTAATTGTCTGTTTCATGTTGCAATGGGCATGCATTAAATCTTTCTGAGGATTCAACATACTTGTCATTAGTGATATTGAAATGATGTGTTTGGTCAAATTGTTTATTTGAATGATTCAGTTAAAATTTTTAGTAAGTTCATGTATTTGCTGTTTTCTGGCAATGTTTGTGACGCTGAATACTCAACTGTTTTCTGATTGGCTGAAAAGTTGAAATAGCACTGTTCATGTTTTTGGTCGGTCATTTTTTAACAACAGCAACTTTTAACCAGATCATCTATAATTTCCTTATTTATTATGAGTTTCTTCTCCCATCGGCCTTTTTACGTTTGGTTTGGTGTGATGGGATATCAATTCATGCTTTATGATGTAGAATGAAATATAGTCTGATATGCAAAATATTGGTTGGTATATAGCAGTATCCCCTTAACTGATATTTCTTGATGATGCGAATGAATTGTGATATATGGACTGATACAGTTGAAATTTTCTTATGTTTTATTTTTAAATGTTCAAAATTTTTGACGGTTGAACCACTCAAATTTTGTCATTTCTTCAAATTTTACACGATCAAGTTATACCTAGATTTCAACGTCATAAATTCTAACTTCAAACGGTATTGTATGCATGTATTTTTTTAGTGATATTTGTCGCATATTGCAAAGTAATTCCTAGAAAAACTTTGTTTAGCATTGCTTCTATCATTTTGCTACTTGTTGGCTTATTTTTTCTTATTAAAAAAGTATTGATTTTATTAAATAAAATAAACTAAAACTCTTTAAATATATATAAGATATGATTAATTAAGGTCAAATTTTAATACATAACCCACTTTAAGATGTTCACATGAAAATTTTTTTAGTATCCGATATATTCAATACCAATACGTGTCGCTCTATCCGATTGATACTGTTACGGATGCAAATAATACTGTCACCGATCTTTTAATCCATGCATTTTAGTTCCCTTACTGCATTTCCATTTTATTGGGTTGTATTGTAACTTTATTGTGGCTGAAGATTCTCAAAGTATAACTAGTACTAAAGGTCATCAAATAAATCATTTGTTTGGATAACTTTAAAATAGTGTCTTAAAAAATACTATTAGATGTTATTTTATCTTAACCAAATTATATAAATTACTTAGTGATTGATTTGATTGGGAAACACCCTGCTTTTATTTTTCTGGGGCTTCACCATTTTTCAGCCCTTTCTCCATCTGCTGTCTTTTGCATGATGTGCATATATTTTCAACTAAGTTCTGACTAATAGTTTTCTGGTGGGAAACTCAGGGGGCTGATGTGCGTACACAGAATGAAGATCGTCCATTGTGATCTAAAAAGCGCCAATTGTCTTGTGAATAAGCACTGGATGGTCAAGATCTGTGATTTCGGGCTCTCGAGAATAATGATAGACACACCGATGAAGGACTCCTCTTCAGCTGGAACCCCTGAGTGGATGGCACCTGAACTGATTCGCAATGAACCCTTCACTGAAAAGTGTGATATATTTAGTCTTGGGGTGATCATTTGGGAGCTCTGCACTCTGAGTAGACCATGGAAGGGTGTACCCCCTGAGAGGGTATTCATTCGTCTTAATTCTGGAAATCCTCTTTAGTGCATTGTGGGAATCCCGTTAGAATTATTCCAACAGAAAGGATTTTGTCTTAACAAGTTGAATGGTTGGAATTATAATTACATATTAAAATATGTTAGACTTAACTTATAATTCCAGCTATCGAAGTTGCTGAAATGAAATCATTACCATATAGGAGTACGAGGGAGACTCTAATTGGAGGTCTCTAATTGCTCCCTTTTTGTGGAGTAAAATATGAAGGGAAAGGTGACCAACTTGTTCTTTTCTGTTCAGGTAGTTTATGCAGTTGCTAATGAGGGGTCACGGCTTGATATTCCTGAGGGCCCTTTAGGCCGGCTTATTGCAGGTATGGCTCAATATTGTTAGTTGGACCCCTAAAGGGGAATCTTATTGTAATGATAGTGTTGTTATTATGTGATTTGATAGTTATAGATTTGAGTCATGAAAACGTTCCTTTGCATAATATAAATGAGATTGCGGATAATAAACACAAAGTGAACCAACTCATATTCCGACCCCGTGCACAGTGGAAACTTTGTCCATCTGGCTTCCCTTTTTGGTTTATTGGAGCCACCCTCCCTCCCCCTCCCCCCCCCCCAAAAAAAAGAAAAAGAAAGAATTTGTGTTTCCTTTGGTGAATATGAACATGGACATACCGATTTGATTGCAGATTGCTGGGCAGAACCAGATGAACGGCCAAGCTGTGAGGATATTCTATCCCGTTTGCTTGACTGCGAGTATGCACTATGCTGATTGATTTGAGAGGTTGGAACAGGGGTGTTACATATAGCCCTCAACGTTGTATTGTTTTTCACATAGTTTTGGGACTTCTGAAAAAGAAAAAGAAGGAAAAAAAAAGAAGAAGAGTGGTGTAGATTCAAATGGCATGGTAACTGTCATTTTGAGTGAGGCAAGATGACTCCAATTCAGCAGTTTGATATGAAATGAAATACTTGAAAGTGTACCGAGCTAAGCCGTTAGTTGTTTGTTTTGAGATAGCGATTCTCATACTTTGCTTGTTTATTTGATGAGTTTAAATAAGATTTGAATTTGACTTTTCAAGGTTCATGAATGATGATGAAACAATGAGTATGATGTAGAGTACCTTACACTTAATAAAGTAAACCCGCTCTGAAGTAGGCAAACATTGTGCTGCTGGAAACGTTCTCGAACTGGCTTTGTTGATCTTCATGAGTAGGGTGATGAATGGCAGAACTGCAAAATTACTACGAAGCCTGTATTGAACAATCATCTCCGAACTTCATGTTTTTGAGTTCTGGCTGAGGAGCTAGAGCTCATGAGAGCCTACGATGAAATCATCTCACCTGTTCAACAATCCCATCATATGAACAATGAAGACAGGAGAGACTGGAAAGCACCAAAAAGAGAGAGACGGGGCCGAAGCGACCCTCAAAATTCACATATTTGTCGAGAGAAGTTGGAAGGGTTTTGTGATGAGATCTTTAGACGAGGTTTTTGAATCTTCCAAAGGATTGAAAGAAAAGGTGAAATGACATTGGAAAGAATTTACATGTATTATAATCATCGGACATTATTCAGATATTATACTCTAATTTTCTCTTTCTACTGCTGCTCCAAATGAATGAAGCCTCAAACATTTTGAAATTCAACTCATATTTAAAGCGTCTTCAAATCGGCATCGGAAGTCAACTCTCCTCTCCTTGCTCATATCACTTCCCGACGCTGGACAGTAATCTTCTCTTATCTGCGCATCCCTTTGGGTTCTCCATATTGAGAAGGAACATCACGAAATACTCATGCGTGGTTCCATGGATGAAGAAGCATCCTCTCGTCGAGTTACAACGCTAAAGCAGACTGACCGCCGGCAGCGGCAGACTGCACTGGTGAACCTCCCTGTCAGGTAAAACCTACCCATGTGGCCGGAGAGAGCAGTCTCTTCAAAATCTGGCTTCGTCTTCGCATCATCATCAACTGATGTTCGAAGTTGAAAAATAATCAAGAATAGCGCGAGTCCCAGCCGCGGTTTCGAGAACTTTCTAAGTCAGGTGATTTGGTAACATGAAAAATAAATTAAGTAATAGTAATTTTATAACATCATTCTTTATATA
>JAODPA010118917.1:0-16693 GCA_025585075.1 Nepenthes mirabilis | reverse complement strand
TAAAAATAAATAAATAAATAAAAAGTCCCAAGAAATATAAGATTAAATTTTGGTACAGAAGTTTAGAAACAAGTGTAATTACGGCTAACAGATCAAACAACTCATGCGTAGTGCGAACCCTTGGTTAATTTAGACGCTCGCTGTACACCTACATGCGTAGATATACGACGGAGCAGATACGGTCTACGGAGGTGGCACCGCCTATCAGCGAACACTTACTGAGGTGGGCCAGACAACTCAATCAAAGACTTGTTTTTTTTTTTTTTTTGTTTTTTCGTTCCTCTCTCTTTTGGTGCTAATTAAGGAAGGCACTAATGCGGCACCGTTTTCGTACCTTTTACTGTGGGTGAATTAAATAAAGCTAAGCTCCTCTCCGGTACCGTGGACAGCGGATAGTGCAGGTCTTTTAGTAGTCCAACTGCTTAGCATTGATTTGGTGAAAATCCAATGAGCGAGTTGGCCAGATCAATGCCAACACGTGTCCCTTGCTGCTGTACGTTCCCGATAATGGAGAGAGACGACGTCGTAGGGGCAAACGCGAAACAAAACGTCCCGTCAGAGTCAACCGGAATCAGATAATTCTTCGCCGGCAACGGCAAGTTCTCCCGGTCGGGAAAATGAAACACCACCGTTGGAACTTCGACACTACTCCTCGAAGCCAGGTTGTAGCACGTGTCGAACAACGCCACTCCGTTCGCCGATGGAAGGTGATGCGTCCCCCTCACGAACGCATCTCGCAGCGTGTTGTACACCTCAGTCTGCAATCGAGTCACGGCCGTACCCGAGTCGATAATCACTCCGCCGTTACCGGCTTCGTCCATCTGAAAAGACGATGGCGGAATGGGCAGTAACTCTCCGCCGATGCTGATGCCCGTCAGTCCGACGTAGTAGAAAGTGTCCAGTTGACGGTTACGGAGCAACGGTGCCGTTACGGCACCGGGAGGGAGCGGTGAGTTGAACTCGAGAGTTGAAGCGGCGTTCGAATCGCGATCTACGAGGCAGTAGGAGAAGGAAGAGGTATTGATCTGCGAAGGGAATGAGAGCGAGCCGCCGCCGAGACCGAGCAAGCCGGCGGCTCCGACGAACAATCCTTCATTGTTGTGTCCGCAGCCGATGGCGATATTATCCACAGAAGCCTCACTAAAGGTGATTCTCTCTCTGACGAAATCTCCGACGGTGTAAGATCCGTCGCCGTAGGAGACTTCGTAGAGACACTGGTCACCGCGGCACTCCGAAACGTCAAGCGCCTTGCATTGCTCCGATTGGCAGGAGACCGGAGCGTACGACGACGACGAAGTCGGCCGGAAAATTGGATCCGCTTGCTGGTAACAGTCGGCGCAAGGCTCGCACTGCAGCCAGCTAACATCGCTTCCGGTATCAAGAACGACGTAAACTTGACTAGGCGGTTGGCCGACTCCGATTCGGGTGAAGTACTCGCCGCTTCCCTCACTCGTTCCGGACACAACGGGAACTTCTAGAGCCTCAGCTTCGAAGTCCTTATTCAGCGGTTTCAGATCTGATTTCCTAATGCCGTTAACGGCTAAATCTCGCCTCGCCTGGAGCCATTTGACTCGGGCCGAGTCGCGCTCGAATTTGGATAAAATCAGTGATTTGAAATCCTTGTGCTGCGATCTGCGAAGTGAAGTTCGGGGATAGAGCTGTAACGTGAGAGACGCTATGGACTGAATGGTTTGCTGCTCTAGTGTTTTCTGCTGAAGCGTTTGTGCCGCTTGTGGTTTGAAAGAGACGGCATCAAGCGTCTGTTGAATTGATGCTGCAACATCAAGCGCCGATGTTTTCCATTTCTGCTGCAAGCTTCGAGAGGAAGCCAAGGTAAACTGCGGCAGAGAAGAGACGGACAGCAGCAGCAAACAACAGACCCACAAATTTTCAGCCATTGGAGAGAGTGCAGTGAGGAGAGAATGTGGCCTGGGCAATGGGAGACAAGGCCGAATTTATTGAAGGGCTGAAGGAGCCACTCACGGAGTTCTTGTTTGGGGAATGCAAAAATAATAAAGACGGAAAGAAGCCCTCCGTGAATCTACAGCACTAAATGTTATGGTTAGATCTTGAGTAATCTTTGCGACATCCAATTATTTAATTTCTCCTTTTTTTTTTCCTTTTTTTTAGCCGGATATTAATATTATTTAATTCCTTCTTGTCTAGGGATTATTTGCGTGCTCCATTTAATTTTGTTTATTTTTTTCAAAATTTTATTTTTTCATTTCCTTTTAATGAAAGCATTGGGTTTTTTGAGGGCTTCTTCCAACGTTTAAAATTAGTGGGCCTACAACTAAGTCCAAAGTGTAAATGTGGGTCCAATGGCTTGGACTTAACCTCGATAAACGGGCCTCAAATAGCTCGTTACGGGCCAGACATAGTGTTATGATTTTTGAAGGTGAAAGGCCATCCACGATGAGCTCTTTTTATATAATAAAGCAAGTTTATTGTTTACTTTAATGTTTTATACCCAGTTAAACTTTATCAGCTGACTAAATGTCATGATTTGAATGTCCATACATATAACGTCTTCCTCTCATTTACAAATTTACCTCACAACAAAATATTTTGACAGAAAAAAAACTCTGTTTTCTTCTTGTGTATTTACGCTTTATATATTGTGAATATTTCTCTCGAGCAATATTCTAGCACCGAGAAGACAAAATGACATTGTAAATGAAAATATTATAGTTTCCATTGAAATGAGATGGATTGAAATCTACCTAATTTGCAATATGTTCCGAGTCTACACAACGGGTCCTCGGACGGTCCCCGGCATCCTACAGTTTCTAGGCGTAGCACCCGGCCGACTCAGTGGCCACTAAAATTACACGATTATATTTAAATATTCCTTCATTTAGTTGGTATATTGAGTAGTTAAATATTGAATATTGTGTTGTTAGTTTGATGAGCCGAAATCTGTTATCTATCATGTGAAGTCTGTTAAGTTGATGAGGGTGTAAATACTCCAAATTTGTAATGTGCAAGGGAAGAAAATATTTCAGTTATTCTAACCTCACGTCTCTCTCTCTCTCTCTTGAACCTTCTCTTTTCCCTCTGTCTGGTCTCGTCCTGCTCACTGCTCGTTCTCCCTTCCCCCTTCCTCTGCAACACCTGACCGACTTATATCATCTTGGCCGTACTGTAATAGGAGTCCGTGGTCTCACTGTAATTCCATCAAAGGACCGAGGTCCTACTGTAACTCCATCACTGAAGCTTCACAATATATATTAGTTTATATTTTTAACATATAGTACGATTTTCTATTTCGCTAGATTGAGTATTTGACATTGACAACTCAGTCTAGAACGGCTCTTAACTGTTTCGGATGACTTGTCCCAGTATCTAATCATGTAAGACACTGCGTTTTATTTTTACAAAAGTATTTTATAATAAGCTAACTTTAGTCTTAATAAAAAAATGAGCTAACTTTGTAATGAGTTTACTTTTCATTTACTCAGCCGCTCTCAAATAAGGTTGCAACGCACTCCATTCTCACTACTTATCAATCATGATGTTTTTCTACATCATAGCCTTATCCAACACTGCATGTTTCTTCCCTTCATCTTATGCCCTTTTTAACTTGATATCAAAGCTTATGCCGTGCCATAATCTTTGAGCCCAACAGTCCTTTATCTTCTTCCTATTATATTTTCATTATCTAGATTAATCCATCGATTTATTTCTGTTGGGTCCCATGTTCCGGCTCATAAGACAGGTCCAGGCCCACAAAGTAAACAGCGGCCCATGAGAAAATCAGGAGCTCGCGTCGAATATAATGTCATGGGCTTATGGGCCTAGCAGCTTAGTAGGCTTATCTCAGCCGGCCCATTCGGCGTTATATTAAATAAGGCCGTCAACAAAATGAAATTGGGCCACACCTTTTAGGTTTTGAGTGGTACTAAACACTGATAGAGTCATTATCTATCTGGTGGGCCTTTGATGGCTTTCATACTATCAGTGCACCTCAACAACCGAACCCTAACTGCATCAAACCTAATTGATAATCACACTGTAGCCATTTCTGATTACAGCTGCCATGGCTAGACGGCGAGAGGACGACGGCGAAGATTCGGAGGAGTTTGAAGAAGGAGAGGAGGAGCCGGAGAACTATTTAGACGAGGAGGAGGATGAAGAGGACGATTATGAAAATGATGGGACAGGCAAGGGCAGTAAGCGGAGAAGATCTGAGTTCATTGAGGACGCGGCGGAGGAAGTCGATGAAGAGGAAGACTATGACAATGGACGCAGAGGAAATAGCAATAAGAGGGGAAGATCCGAGTTCATCGAGGACGCGGCGGAGGAAGTCGATGAAGAGGAAGAAGAGGAGGACGAGGACGAAGATGATTACGCCGACAAAAGGCGCCGTTTGAAGAGAGGACGCGTTTCTGAATTTCTCGATGATGAAGCAGTAGTGGATAGCGATGAGGAGGAGGAGGAGGATGAAGCTGAAGACGGTAAGGAATCTGTTCTATCGTTCCTTTTTCAGTGTTTTTTGTCGTAACTTTAGCTGAATTGAATTATTCTTCTTTAATTTTTTCTAATTGGTTTTTTTAATTTGATTTGACTTTGATTTTGCACCGTGGTCATTTTAGATTTGGAGGAGCAAATAATTGGTTACTAGTTGGAATAGGGATCTTTAATTAGTTGATGTGTCTTTAGGGGAATTAGTCTGTTGGGAATCCAGTTAGGTATTGGCGATTTGTCAAGTACTAGTGCAAGGTCCGCGAGTCTCTTCTCTTTCTTTCTGATAATTTCATTTGCCACTGATTTAATTGTAGGTTCTGGTAGTCATGGAAACATGATCTTTGTCTCTATGTTAATATGTGCCCTTATTCAGTGTAAACTTTGTATTCCTTGCATGCTTTAGGAATCCTGTTTGCTTGCTTGCACTGAGTATGAAAGAGAGGTATCCTATCGTACAGATATGATTGCTATCGGTTTGAAGGTGTATCAAGTCAAAGCAGAGCACTGATAGTAATCAATTCTTTTAGTCATTCTTGCGGCTTGAGTATGCATGTTAATTGAACTACTCTTCACATGGAAATGATGCTGAAGAAGTAAATGTTGCAATCTGGTATCTAATTTGACTACTTTATCTTGCAGCCCTCTTCTATCTTTTACTCCATTAAAAACTGATATGCAAATAGTCATTATTAGGTATAGGAGTCTTATCCTCAGATGCTTCTCTTGATGGTTATCGTACCGATTACCCTAGTGTTGTAGCAGTATCAGCTATGAACTGTTAAGCTCTAGGAATTCTTTTTGTGGATCCATTTCATCCACAGAATAAGTATCAAGTACCATAAGAATTTCCCTTCTTTTCATAGAATAATTTTATAAATTAATGAAATTATTTTTTAACTTTGTATGAGGCCCCCCTTTGCACAATATGAATAGCGAATTTGATTATTCCGCCTGTCTATGGATTGTCATGCGAGCCATACAATGTTCTCAGGCAGAGTTCAGACCTAAAAAAGTGAGGATGTGTTTATGTTAAAGCAAAATGGCAGTCTTTCTTATAAAGTCTTTTGACACAAGCATGTTGCTGCCATCTTTTTTTCTTCCCACATCCAGTGACCTGATTGGTCTTTATGTTTCCTAGAGCTTCCTTCATTGTCTAACTATCCTCTATTTCTATAGGGCCTTAGCTGTTTAACCACGGGTCCGATTCGAAACTCATTACATTCCATTTGTGGTTAATTAACATTGCATATGTATTGCGAAACTGTTTGCCTTGTTAGCATCCTGGTGGACTATAAATCCTTCTTAAGTAGGAGACTTTGACTACAATATTTTTTGGCAGTCCAGAAGTTTCTCTTTTGACCCTGCCTAGTCCATTATACATCCAGGCTTCTTTGCCTTGCAGCATTTGTACATTGCGTCATCCTTTTATCCTACCTATTTTGTAAGGTGTAGATGCGGATTTTATTTCAGTTTGTCTCCGTTAGCATTCTCATGGATTCCTTGCACATCCTCCAAACCCAAAGAGGATGCTAGTGAACCGGGAATTTGCCATATTTGGAGGGATGCTTTGAGTTATATGGAGTATACAGCATATTGCTGGTTGCTTGTAGAATTATCTTATAGGAATAATTGAAATATCTTGCATAATCTAATCACAAATTTTTGGCATTGTCCTTGAAAAATGGAGCGTTTCAATATATTGTAACAAGTTTAGATAATTTTTTCCAGTCAGTCGTTTTTTTGTTTTACTTTTGCAAATGAAGACCAGCTATCGTATTTTCTCGGGAGTTACAGTTTGTATCTACAGGGCTTGTGCCTTTTGATTTATTCAAAACGAAGTGGTTGATTGAGATTACATGCAACTGAATGGCATGTATATTGCAATTTTGATTAATACTGGCAACAGAACAAATTTAACAAGTACCCAAAACATGAAGTCCCTTATCTCCTACCTCACACCTCAGAACGCACCGTTGGTCCCAGGTGAGAAATTGGAATAAAACATGATTTTTGATGGCATCTTTATTGGTTCCTTTTCCTTGATGATGCTGTCGAACTTCCTCTTTGTTTTTCTTTCCTTTTTTAATAGATTAGATATATCGAGCTTGAAATACTATTTTTCAAGTAAATCTGTACCTCTCATAAACTGTCTCATTGTTATGTTGTCGAGTACTTAGACCTTAGAATAGTCATGAGTTGCTGGCGCTTCTGTGCTCATACTTTGTTCTTCATTAATGCTCCATCTACATTTTCTTGCTCAAAATTTGTCAAAGTCATCAGATGTCTATTGTCTATATATGTATCTTACTGAAAATTTGAACCTAATGTGTAACTTTTAATTTTTTCCATCATTGTATACTGTATAATAAAATATTCTGACCTCCCAAAAAAAAATCAGAGGGTATTTGTATTGCAATTTTTTATTATATACAGTGGAATATTGCAAGCTTGTATTTTTTTACCCCATGATTTTTCCTTCTTTGAAGAGGGTGATTGTCTGTGACAATATCGTTTTGGCATATACATATTGGTATTTGAAGGACGTATAGCTGTGGCATCGTTTGGTTGGTTACGATATGCCTGCAATACTGCAATTTGAAAGCATGCTGAATTACGCCTGAAAATTAACTGGCTTAAGTAGTCATGGAAACAACCTCTTTGGATTGCTTGGGTGCCTTGTTCATTAGGCTGCCATTTATTTTATTTTTCCTTCTTTGGTGTTAAGTGCATTTATTCATCATTAAATGAATGAGTTTGCTTGAATATGAGTGAAGGAATTCATCTTATGGATCAGTCTTTAACATGCCATTCATTACTTTATTTGGTGTTGGTCAGAACTTCATCTAGGTTCAAATGTTGTTGAGAGGTTCACTCGAGATCAAAAATTGTTGAAAAACAACAAAATGCTTCTTTTGTCCCTTCCAGGCAATCAGAAAATAATGAAATGGTTGATATATTCCAGATAATTACTTTTTTCAAAATACCATTTAAGGGATGCTATTGTAATATATACTTGTCAGTTATAGGAGGATGTGGAACATGAACTGTAGAGACTTTTCCAGCCTACATGGATTTACAAAATGGCTACTGTGGTTAGATTATGCATAGGCTTTGTGTGTACTGTAGAAACCTTGTCAGTGTTCTTTTGTCTGCCATGGGGTTGCTCCACAGACACTAAAATTTTGCAGAATTTAAGATTTATGCTATTAGAAATACTTTTTCTGTTCTGTCCAAAAGGAAAAAATATACGTTGCTTGTTATGGGATTGCTGTTTGATTGAGAACTTCAATGTGCAGACTTTATAGTGGACAATGGAGCAGATATCCCTGATGAAGATGATGCTAGAAGAATGCATCGTCG
The DNA here is from genome assembly GCA_025585075.1 of Nepenthes mirabilis. Classification (NCBI taxonomy): domain Eukaryota; kingdom Viridiplantae; phylum Streptophyta; class Magnoliopsida; order Caryophyllales; family Nepenthaceae; genus Nepenthes; species Nepenthes mirabilis. The sequence continues at coordinate 8,866 of JAODPA010118917.1, read as the reverse complement.
ACCTATCCTTCCAAGGGAGGAGGAGCAAGAAGATTTTGAAGATCTTGAGCGAAAAATTCAGGAAAGGTATGCGAGGTCAAGTCATGTAGAGTATGATGAAGAAACAACAGATGTTGAGCAGCAGGCTCTTCTGCCATCTGTTAAGGATTCCAAGCTCTGGATGGTTAAATGTGCGGTATGGTGATGACTCGATGCACTTTTTGATTGCTTTTCTAATTAATTATCATTGATGGCTATCTTATTTGTGTCATTGCCCATGAAATTTACAGTTATTTTGTCTTAATCTCTTTTAGATTGGTCGTGAGAGAGAGGTAGCTGTTTGTCTTATGCAGAAGTTCATTGATAGGGGTTCTGAATTGCAAATTCGATCTGTTATAGCCCTAGATCATCTGAAGAATTATATATATGTTGAAGCAGACAAAGAAGCCCATGTGAGGGAGGTATGTGGAGAATGGTGGGTGAAAGCATCTGGTTATCACCGGTGCACATATTATGTTACTGAAATTGTCCACCTTTTTCAGGCTATAAAGGGTATGCGCAGTATATATGGTAGCAAAATATTGCTAGTTCCAATTAAAGAAATGACTGATGTCCTCTCTGTTGAAAGCAAAGCAATTGATGTTTCTAGAGATACTTGGGTTAGGATGAAGTCTGGGACATACAAAGGAGATCTTGCAAAGGTATGGCCTTTTTTTTTTCTGTGATTGTGTTACCTCATGGAATTTTCTGTCTCACTCCGAGTATTACCTTCTGTAGGTCGTGGATGTAGATAATGTGCGGCAGAAAGCTACAGTGAAATTAATCCCAAGGATTGATTTACAAGCGCTGGCAAATAAATTGGTATGTTTTCATGGTGTAGTGATTGACTGAAGCTAGTGTGTGCAACTCTTCTTTCGCTCAATCCATTAGATATGTACGCAGTGGCTAGTTTTTGACGAGTAAATGACATGGAAGTTCAACCATTATTATATTCCTCAAACTTCTCCAAGTATCAGTTTAATGTGATCTGTTCCATAGTACATTACTAGCATTAGCTCATGGTAATCGATGGTTCTCATTGAACTAATGCTTGCTATTTCAGGAAGGTCGCGAAGTCGCAAGGAAGAAAATGTTTGTTCCTCCTCCCCGATTTATGAATGTTGAGGAAGCTAGGTATGAAAAGAGCTATTATATATGCTATATTAAGCCAGTTGAATGTGTATCCATCTTTCATAACGAAAACAAAATGTAATCATCTTTGCTAAGTCACTTTTTGATACCTGTATTGGCATGTTTTCATGTACAGAGAGTTGCACATTCGCATTGAGCGTAGAAGAGATCCATTGACTGGAGAATACTTTGCAAACATTGGTGGAATGATGTTCAAAGATGGGTATATGTATAAGACTGTCTCTCTAAAAACAATTAGTACGCATAATGTGCAGCCTACCTTTGATGAGTTGGAGAAGTTTCGGCAACCTAGTGACGGTGACGGTGATACGGCCAGTCTGTCAACTTTATTTGCTAATAGAAAGAAGGGGCATTTTATGAAAGGCGATGCTGTTATTGTAGTTAAGGGAGACCTTAAAAATTTGAAGGGTTGGGTTGAGAAAGTAGAGGATGGGCATGTCCACATTAGACCAAATGAGAAAGGCCTTCCGGTGAATTTTTGACCATCAATTTCTTCTTGCTTCTCTACTCCAGGATGCGTTTTCTGCAGATTATTGATGCCTTCTATGGTTTTTCGGCTTTGCAGAGAACTTTGGCAATAAATGAAAAGGAGCTTTGCAAATATTTTGAACCTGGTAATCATGTGAAGATTGTTTCTGGTGCCCATGATGGTGTGACTGGTATGGTTGTCAAGGTTGAGGGCCATGTGCTCATTATTTTGTCTGACACTACTAAAGAACATGTATGTGTCATCCTTTTGCTTTCATGGTACCTCTTGTGTAAACATAAGAGCAGCTTTATGTAGTGAATGTGACTTTTCTAACCAAAATACCTTGTTTATCAGATTCGAGTATTTGCTGACTATGTTGTGGAAAGCTCTGAAGTAACTACAGGGGTCACCAGAATTGGAGACTATGAGCTACATGATCTTGTGCTCCTAGAGTAAGGGCTATTTTATCTTTTGTTATTTTCATTTTTTATTGTCATCATAGGAAAGGGCTTAGGTTGGTTGGTTTATCCTTCTTTTGACACCGTTTCAAACTTTGCAGTAATATGACTTTTGGTGTAATCATACGAGTAGAAAGCGAAGCATTTCAGGTTAGTTTTTTTTAGTAATATGACTTTTTTTAGTTTTTACTAGGATGGAAGTGATTATCCTAGGGTTGCTTGCTCACCCCAGTTTTACATATAACTCAGGTTCTTAAAGGTGTTCCAGATCGTCCTGAGGTAGTGCTTGTTAGGCTAAGAGAGATAAAATCTAAGATTGAGAAAAAACTGGTTGCTCAAGATCGGTCCAAGAACACAATATCGGTTAAAGATGTCGTTAGGGTTCTTGAGGGCCCATTCAAGGTTTGTTTTGTTATCTTATTGAGGGGTTTTAGTTTCATCACATTTCGCATTATCTTGATTCTAGTATCATGATTTCACTGTTTGTCTTATTCAGGGGAAACAAGGTCCTGTTGAGAACATATTTAGAGGGGTTCTATTCATTTACGATCGTCATCACCTTGAACATGCTGGATTTATATGTGCCAAGTCTCAATCCTGTTTGGTTGTTGGTGGATCACGGAATAGAGAGAAAATTGTAAGGGGTGAAATCCTCTCTTCCAACTTTCAGGAGCTGCTTGTCATCCTATTTTCTATCTTGCTTTATTGACCTTGGTTTTTCTGATGGGATATTTTTCTGTTGATTCTTTTTCATGTGATCTTCTATGCAGGGTGAACCGTTGTCATATCTAAGAACTCCACAGCGAATTCCACAGTCTCCTGGAAGACTACCTCCTAGAGGTCCTTCTATGGATTGTGAGTTAGTGATCTTTGCATTTATAGGCACCATAGTGTTGTTTAATTGTGTACGCTGTTCAATTTGACCAGGCAATTGCCTCATCTGCCATTTCTCTGAATGCAGCTGGTGGAAGACACAGAGGCAGTAGAGGGCATGATTCTCTTATTGGTACTGCTGTGAAAATCCGACTCGGACCCTATAAGGGCTACCGTGGGCGTGTTAAGGAGGTCAAGGGAACATCTGTCCGTATTGAGCTAGAGTCCCAGATGAAGGAGATTACAGGTAAGTGTATGCTATTGGAAAGTTCAAACCCATCTTTTATCCTACTCAGAAGCATATTAATTATGACTTCTACTTTTGCTGCAGTCGATCGCAGTCAGATATCTGATAATGTCACCGTTACTACCCCATATCGGTAGCGACTTACTTCTGCTTATTCCATTGTTTATTTTCTTGTGCTATGTGTCTCAAATACAGAGTTTTTTCTGTTCTTCCAGGGATACTCCTCGATATGGTATAGGAAGTGAGACTCCTATGCATCCTTTACGAACTCCAGTGCATCCTTTCATGACTCCTATGAGGGATCCTGGTGGTTAGTTCAATGGCCTTGTATTTCTTCAAATATGCAACTTTTCGATCATTGATTTTAGTAATACTATCCAAGTTAAATGTTCTTTGCAGCAACTCCAATTCATGATGGTATGCGGACACCTATGCGTGATCGGGCTTGGAATCCGTATGCACCAATGAGTCCACCAAGGTTTCTTCTTTATCTTTGCTTAATTATTGCATAAATGGTTGATTTTATGGTTGTGATTGTGTTCTCATTTGTTTTGTTGTGCAACCACTTTAACATGTCACAATTTTTGTTGAGATTTGGTCAATTTAAATGGTTGAAATGGGCTCTTGATTCATTTCCGTATCAGCTTTTCTTTCCATTTACCTGACCTTACAGTGACTAAAGGGTTGCTGTTTTTTTTGTTGGTTTTCTTTTCATTTCTTCTATAGAATAGTAAGCTGTAGATGTAGCTTATTGTACCTCTCAACTGCTTATTTTCTTAATGTGTTGGGAAATACAATCAAAAGATTTAAATAATATTTCCAGTTGCCATCCTTAGAAAAGTAAAATGTGAGCTGTACCATAGACGTTTCAATTCAGCATTGCATGGCTTGTAATCGCAAAATTTTTTTTCATTGCTTTAGTAATTTGAGCACCTTACATCCAGTTTGGATAAAGGGAATGGGAGGAGAAAGGATAGGACATTGTTTACTGGATGCTTATTCAAAAATGAGATTGCTTGCCCCAAAGCTTTTCTAGGCTGTTTATTCCAATATGACAACTATATAGTGAATCCAGAAACCCTACTTATAGTTATCAATCTTTTTAAAATAAAACAGTTGTTTTACTCAATTTGCTGGTATCATGGTATTCATCAATTTTGTGAAGAATTTGGAAGCTGCAGACATTGATTACAAACAATTATATTTTTTTGGGTAAGATATCTGTAATCCTCGTACAGAAATAAAATAGTATGAGTGTATAAAGCTTTACTCGCAAACCAGGATTACAAACACCAAAAAAGAAAAAAAGAACTGTGAAACCAACTTTCTGGGCAGACACCAGGAGAACCTAATACAGATATATGAATGTTTGGACTCCATTTACATTGTGTTCTATGTCAGCTTTTGTTATCTATCTCGAAGTGTAAAAACTACAAAAAGTAGCCGTAAAATCAATTCTAAGCCCAAGCTAAGTAGGATTCTTAGCATGTTTTCCTGGATAGGCATTGAATCTCATTATTCCAGCGGTAATCTGGTGTTTTGGTCTCTTGCCTTGAGCAAATACTCTGCCAAACAGCTTGAGAGAAGTGGCACTCAATAGAGAAGATGCGATCATTGCTAGCAGAAGACTAGGCACATTTAGCACTTGCATTCTCCCACTAATAAGAGCATATCTTGTATAAAATTTCCTCTTCAAATATTTCTGCAGAATGAACTAGTATTTTGGAATAAAATGTTTGCTCTGCACCAACCTCCACAAAGGTTATTTTGGCAAATCCATTGTCATTTGATCATAGGCCTTCTTATATAGAGAATTGGGGTTGCATTTTATTGTCAATTACCAGTTTCCTGCCTTCTTTCAATGATGACAGCATATTCCAGCGCCAGAGTTGGTACGCTGACATAAATTTGAGTCCAAATTTGAACCAATAATTATGATTCACAATAGCAGAAAGAAATTATGAATTGATGTTTACATATAAAGAATGAAAGTTGTTAGTACTTTGTCTATAGAGTCTATTGCTTTCTAGTCCTTGTGAATGAGGTTTTATCTCGCATTGGGATAAGGCTCTTGCATGGTGTACTGAGCCTAAGATGTTTTCATTTTAATAATATTGAAGTCATATTGTCTGCCATTCCCTGTAATTTATTATCATCCATGGATATATTTAATTCAACAATATAATTTCATAACAGATCATCATTATTGGAGTTGTAGTTGTTTGTCAATGTTTTATGACTAAAAAGGCTCATTGTCATCGGTTGATTAATCATTTCCTGAATGACTAACTTTTAATGGATGTGTATTTATGGCGGCCAATTCCTTTTGCAAATCAAATCAAATGAGAACAATACTTAAGAGATGAGTGCTGGAAAAAGAAAATAGATGAAAATTGAGCTTTTAAAGATTTTTTTAAGCTTTTCACTGCATGTTTATAAAAGCATCTATTATTCTAACTCATTCTTTATTTATGCAGATTAGAAAATAGTTACCAATAAACAAGAATGTTGTCTATTTTTTGTTTTTTATTTTGTTTTCTCAAAAACCAGAACTAGAAATAGAAATAGAAATTGAAGGAGGAAAAAAACATGGAAAATTGTTTTTCTATGACTACTTGGGCTCCTATGGTTAGTTAGATAAAGTAGGAAGGAATCTGATGGAATTAGGGAGATCCCTTTCCGTTGGATCCACCATCTTCTTTCCTGTGGATCCACCGATTATTTTTTGTGAAATCTGGATTTGAAGTAATGGATTCTGTGGTCACCTTAAATGGAAAACATGACTATGGGTTGTTGAAGTATTAAGTTTTCTTTCCTTTCCTTTCTACTTTATGGTGAGATTACTCTGTTATAACCTTGATGAGGGGTTTAAATCTTTGATCTTTTGAAATGATTTCTTCCTATAAAGGTTAAAATTGCATACATTTAATGCTCTAAGACCTAACAATATAGGAACGTTGCACATTAGGTCACCTTATTCATTGCTGCCATTTTCCTTCATTACCCATCCCCGTCTTGTGGGAGAAAGGCTGATTGTCATATTTTAACATGACAGGGATAATTGGGATGACGCCACTCCTGTTTCTCGGGGGACAACTCCGCAATATCTTGTAAGCACTCTCATTATCATACTCCAGAAAAAAAAAAAAAAAAAACTCCTTTCAACTGACATGAGCTGGCCTTTTCAGCCGGGAAGCCCTCTTTCAAGGCCTTATGAGGCATCTACTCCAGGCTCGGGTTGGACTAATACCCCTGGCGGTAACTACAGTGAAGCTGGGACACCTAAAGATAGTGGTCTCGCTTATGGTAAGTTCGTATTACGGTGACATTTGATATAGATAGTCATGAAAGGTCACTTACCGCTTGTTCTTTTGTAGCAAATGCTCCGAGTCCTTACTTGCCGTCGACACCCGGACAACCTATGACACCAAACTCGGCATCATATTTACCTGGCACTCCTGGTGGGCAACCCATGACTCCTGGTGGCGCTGGACTTGATATGATGTCACCAGCAATAGGTACGAGGGTTTTCTTGCATTGGCCTGAATTTAACTGGATCTGATTTTTCTGTGTCCTGTGTGGGTCCTGTAGAATAATGAGTGGGTAAATAAATCAGTATGTACTTGCTGTGTGGCACGCATCATGAATCCATCTCATCATTTCAGAATAGTATGTGTGTGTGTATATATATACGTATACATGCAAAATATTATTTATATGCCCTATTGTACACTCGTACTGAAATTGCCGAAAATATATGTAGAACCTACTCTTTTAATTTTTCTCTCTTTTTCGCACAAAAAATGGCAATTTCGGTACAAGTGGGTGTACGACTAGGTGTATAAATAGTATTGCTTTCTCTAATACATGCAAAATACTATTCATACTTCTAGTTGTACTCTTATTTGTATCAAAATTGTCAAAAGTAGTGTGTATTTTACCCTGTTTTATTTTTTTTACTCTCTCTCTTTTCTTTCTCCCTAGACCAAAAATGATAATTTTAGTATAAATGGGTGTACAACTAGGTATATGAATAGTCTCTCTCTCTCTCTCTCTCTATATATATATATAGAAAGAGAGAGAGAGAGTGCATTGCTACATATCATACCATCTTATATATATAGAAAGAGAGAGAGAGAGTGTATTGCTACATATCATACCGTCTTATATATATAGAAAGAGAGTGTGTGTGTATTGCCGCATATCATATCATCTTATCCCACCTATTCATCCTCTCATATTTTCTGTGTTTTCTTTTAAATAGAACTTACGTCAAAATTTGAAAAATATTTGTGAAAGGTAAAATTAGAAAAATATATTTTTTCACTTTAGTTTAAGAAATGAGATTTAACATATAATATGGAACTTTAAATTGAAGTACAAAAATTTCCCAACTTTTCCTTTCACAAATGTTTGAAGTTTTATGAATTTGATGACTATAAGTTTGGTCTTTTTTTTTTTTTTTTAAAAAAAGGCTAGATGAATGGTTTGTGATAAAAAGTTGTATCGTCAATATTGTGCTATTTGCACCGGATCAAAGTAAAATTTTGATTTGATACATGATTTGTGGGGGGCTAGGACTTGGACTCGGACTAGGGAAGACCTCCTAAGGAATTCTTTGCTGTTCAAATTTCGGTCCTTATTAGATTTGTGGAGAATGGACTCAAGGTTTCTGCGTATAACTGTTAGAGGTAGGGCCTCTGATGAGAAATAATCAGAGGGGACATCTTATTGAATTCATGAATGTCTTATGGATGAGCCACATCTATTACTTCAAGATTTTTTTTTTTTAATTTTAGATTTTATCATTGTTGGATCTATTACATGCAACATTTTAAAATGAGTGAACGATGATTGACAGGTGCTGACAATGAAGGGCCGTGGTTCCTGCCTGACATACTGGTGAATGTACACAAGTCTGGTGAGGATGCCTTTATCGGTGTCATCCGGGAAGTTCTTTCGGTATGTTATTTCTCCTTGTGTGTGTTCTGTAATCTATGACCATTAAGTGATCGCTATGTGTAGGGTTTGAAAAAGGGTTAGATGACTTTTAGGTTTATTGTGTACTGTCTTATCATACGTAACTTATAAAGCTGTTTTTACAAATTGGACCCGTGACCATTAAGTTTACACTGCAATAATTTTACCATTGTGGTAAATCTTATAAGTTATGTTGTCCCCTTTTCATTTTTTCCTCCTCCATTTTATTCTGGTGGGAGGTTCGGATAAGGAGTTCAGACATAAATTAATCATAGTTCTGTTTTTTTGTTTGGCCAAACGATCAGGATGGTTCGTGTAGAGTTGCGCTCGGATCGAGCGGCAGTGGGGAGGCAGTGGCTGCTCTTCCGTCTGAGATCGAAGTGATACCGCCAAGAAAGTCGGATAAGATTAAGATCATGGGAGGTGGGCATCGTGGTGCAACCGGCAAACTAATTGGCATTGATGGTACTGATGGGATTGTGAAGGTAGACGACACCCTTGATGTTAAAATATTGGACATGGCTATTTTGGCAAAGGTCGCACAGTCGTGACTAATAAATTTCATTGATTAATTGTTACTGTGTAATATGTATATATGTCTTTCTCTCTTTAGATTCTTGGCAGCGCATTGCTTACTTAGTTGTCCTCTTTTTCTTTTTTATCTTTTTC
>JAODPA010118906.1:0-18398 GCA_025585075.1 Nepenthes mirabilis | reverse complement strand
GCCAAAAATAACAAAGCTCCCCCTAACGAAAATAGTAAGACTCCCCCGAACGAAAATAACAAGACTCCCCTAACATGAAAAATCCGGCTCCGTCTCTCTGAATCTCCCCCATCAAAGTGAATTAAGTCTCCCCCTTTTTGTCCCGAATGGCCAATGGGTAATGTTGCTCACTTTTCTTAACCCAAAATTTTCTCCTTAAAATCACTTTCTGATTTAACCTTTTAATTTGTTCATTCAATTGCTGAATGTGATCAACAAGTTTATTCATATTTAACCCTTTTCTTTGGTTGTACAAAGGATTTATGGTGTAGCGTTGAGGACGAATATGGCCCACTTTTCCACACGCATGACAGGTAGGCACAAATTTATGTATTGGGGAACGGTCCATAGATCCTTGATTTTTATTGATAGAGGACTTGAACGATTTTGATGATTTATTCATCAATTTTTGATTAAGTAAATTTGGCAAATGAGTTGAGTCAAATTGAGTAGCCACACGTCGAGCCGGTTGTGTAGTGACTTTTGATGTGTTAGTGCGTTGATGTGGCATTTTTGTGGTGGGAATAAAAGTTGTTTTAGGTTTCATATCATTTCGGAACGCATTCTCAACATATCCCAACCCATGTTTATTTTCTCCAATTTTACCCAACCCGAGCATTTGATCAAGTTTTGCTGACCCATTTAAGAATTGTTTCAAATCTTTTCTCGTGGTCTCAAATTCAGATTCCAAAGTTGTGATTTATTTAGAAAATGAGATTTTTAAATTCTTAATTTCTTGGCTTTTAGCATCTAATTTGGATTGTAGAGATACATTTTCTTTTTCCAAATCAACGATTCTACCGTTTAGGGTTTTATTTAATTTTTGTACTTTCAAATATTCTCTAAACAGTTTATCGTATGCTTCTTGAAGGCCATCAAATTCAGCTTCTGAGTCAGCCTCAGAGCCGTTAGATTGATTAATATTCTCTACAGTATTGTCACACATTGAGGTCATGAATGCCATATACTTGAAAGGGCCATTTTCAGAGCATTTTTTATCATCTTCTTCTTCGTCATCGCTTAAGGTCACATCAGATTTAAAGGCTTGACCTTATTGGCGTTTAAGGTTTGGGCATTCAACCCGATAGTGACCAAAACCTTTATATTCATGACATTGAACTCATTGAGTCGTTTTTTATTTGGAATCATTGAGTTCACGTTGGTCTTTTTTCTCAAATTTAGGTGAACGTTTTGAGTTTATTTTTTGTGATAAAGACATGATTTTTTGTGACGAAGTGAAAACTCGATACCCACGGTAATCGAGAAAAACACTCCGGGCTTCAACGGCTAGGGAAGAAATGCACTATGAAAATCAACTTACAAATCGGGTGGTAACGACGCGCTAACCTAGCCGACTTACTCCCGTCACGTGATCCCTACCAAGGAACTCATTGGATTTGCCCGCGGCAACGGAACCGGACACCTTTCGGTCTTCACATCAATCTTCCCTCTCGTACCACTTCAATTGCCAACTAAGATCGGATCTCCTTCTTCAATGTACCGACGTCTCCAACGAAGGTAGAAAGATGAAAGAGTTTAAACAGTAAAGAGAAACGACGAGAAAAACCGTTAGAACATGAGGCACAACGATGTAGAGCGTAGTAGGTTCGATTTTCTCAAATGGAGTAAGATGAAAGAGTAAGAAGAATGCTCTTCTCTCAAGTAGAATGGCTCCAACATTATCAAAAGAGGCTCTGGACGTTTTAGGGTTTCAAAACCACAATGTGTGTATTTATAGAGGGCTCCAAATTTTCGTTTAAAAATTTGCCCGTTGGACCGACGCTCGAGCGCGCGGCAAGCACACGGAGGGTTTCCAAAGAAACCCTGCGTGCGCTCGAGCGGACAACATTCTGATTTTTCGGTTTGAGCGGGTATCGAGCGCCAGGCAAGCCGGGTACGTTCTGGATTTTCGGTTCGAGCGGGTATCGAGTGCCAGGCGAGTCGGGTACGTTCTGGATTTTCGGCTCGAGCAGGTATCGAGCGCCAAGCGGGCGCGGGGGCTTCGGACGGCCCGAACGACTAGAAGGCGGAATGAACAGAACGGACTTTAACCCAATAACCCACAACCCGACATTGATATAATAATACATATAGTCACGAAATATACTAATTAGACAAATGTCTCTAACATATTGAATTGTGTTCAATTGAATCAAATTTGATATTTTTTTTAATCTGCAATGAAAAGTTCATTTTGTCCCCTTTGTCAGAGCCCTCAACCTCCTACGTGTGAGCATGAAAAAGGCTTATAATTACTTGAAGGGCACAAGATGGTGCCATTAATCAATTGTTCCAATCAAATATCATTGGTTTAGTGAGTATTAATTATGAGGGCAAATAATTGTGCTCAATTTCTAACTTATTGTCAATATTTTGGAAGACTATCTTGTATCTACCCAGATTAAATGGGCTACATTTATCGTAAAAATGTATTCCCTATATCTCACAATCACGATTATCCATTGAGAATCAAAATATTGAGAAATTACAAGACTTTAAATTCAATCCTCCCTCCCACAACATTTTCATCTAATTCAAAGAAAAGAAAAAAAAAAAAAAAGAGGAGGAGATGGCCGATGTGAAAATGGCTGAAACAGGAAATGAGAAACAAAAGAAATACAGAAAGAAAGAAGCTACAGATGAAGAACAAAGAGCAGCAGAGAGAGAACATGGAGCAAAAATGCCTCATCTTCCATTTATTTTGCTATACCGCATACCATCTGGATACACGTAAATCCAGATACACATATAGATATATGTGGCATTGATTAGAATAACTAACAAACAGTATCAGAATAACTGACAAACAAAGTTTTCAATACTCCCCTTCAAGATGAAATGTCTATGTTGATTATACCCATCTTGGCTAGAAGAGAATGAAACTGATCACGTCCCAATGGTTTAGCAAGTAAATCAACTGACTAATATAGAGATTTCACATGTAAGTGTGCATGATTCCAGCTTGAATTTTCTCTCTGACCAAGTAGCAATCTAACTTGACGTTTTTTGTTCTTTCATAGAATACAAAGTTGGCAGCAATGTATAAGCCCGCTTGATTGTAACAAAATAATACTATTGGTTGATTATGATGTGTTCCTAGATCAGCAAGTCAATAAAGTAACAGTTGAATTGTTGAAAATCGGCCGGCAAGAGTTAGATCGAGAGCAAATAATATGACGTTGATAATGACGAACAATAATCATAAAAGGAAAGTGAGAAATGAGACTTACACAATTTTTACGTAGAAATCCTCTTCTAAATAAGAGAAAAAAAAACATTGTACATTTACTCTGCAAATTTTACTATAAAAATTTTTGTTTACAGAAACCTGGTGAATAGAATATAAGAGCAAAATACGACTCCTGATATTACACTGTTATTTTTTAGAGTAGTAGTGATATCAATATATATACAGATGTGTCTCCTCTCCAGTGACACATATTTTGTAAGTCGGTTACCTACCCTATAAGTCAGTCACCGACCCTGCAAGTCGATCACTTACTTGCAAGTTGATCACCTATCCAACAAGTTGATTACCTACTTTGAACTCATCGGCGCAGCTGGCCTTATCGGGGCGGTTGGCCATATGGAGGCCACACTAGGTCGGCCGGCCTGCCACATCTAGTAGGCCAGTTTCTCTTGGCAGGTCTGCACATTTGGCAGGCCGTCCTCAATCTTCTATATTTGGCACTCTAGCTGCCCTTGGTTGACTGTCCATCCGACTCTTTCAGCCAGCTGGCCATCCGGCTTTATCATCTCGGTATTGATTACTCCTCTGGCCACTAGTCGCGCAGGTAAATACAATAATACTTCATTTTAGTATCGTACTCATATGAGTATTTGGCCAAACCTTTTGATTAGTCTGTTAATTGGATATGAGCCCACATGGAAGTGACCTATATCCCAATAAATTTTCCACCACAACCGTGTGGGGCCGACATTTGTCATTCTAGCAATGCAACGATAGAATTCAAGCTTTCCCTTTATCAATACTTTGGTCATCATATCTGATCAATTCTCTTTAGTCCTAACCTTCTTGAGTGCCAATAATGTTGAGTTAACAATATCTCGTATCTAGTGATATCGGACACCGATATGTTTCGATTTGGAGTGAAATGAGGAGTTTTTGTAAAGATGAATTGTATTTTGACTATCACAAAGTAGCACATATATCTCATGTTTGAATCTAAGTTCTTGGATGAACTTCTTCATCCATAGTATCTCCTTACTCGCTTTTGTTATAGCAATAAATTTTGACTCAGTAGTCGAAAGAGTAACGAACTTCTACAACTTTGACTATCAAGAAATAGCTCAACTTGTGAACTTGACCATGTATCCCGAGGTGGACTTTTGGAAGTTAACATCACCTGTCATGTTAGTATCAGTGTATCCGACCAGGTGTGCCATATCGTCTTCAAAGTATAAGCACAATTTGGAGGTTCTTCGAAAATATCTCATTATCTACTTCACTGCAGACCAATACTCCCTTCTAGGGTTTGATAAAAAATTGCTGACTATGCTGACGGTATAAATAATATTTGGTCTTATGCACACCATGGCATACATAAGATTACCTACGGCTGAGTAGGGTACGCCTTCCATACTTGCCTTTTCTACATCCGTGGAAGGATATTGTCTACTGCTCAATTTGAAATGTTTGGTTAGTTGGGTGCTTATCGGCTTTTATTTTTCCATGTTGAAACACTGAAATACCTTCTCAATATAATCCTCATGAGATAGCCACACCTTTTTTTCCCTTGCGATCACGTAGTATTCTGATACCAAGAATTGGCTTTACCAGCCTCAAGTCTTTCATGGCAAATGACCTTCCAAGTTGTTACTTCAACTCTTTAATTCGAGAGGCATCTTGGCTGACAATCAGCATATCATTCATATAAAGTAGGAGAATAATGAAATCGTCTTCGAAAAACTTTTGCACAAAGAAATAATGGTCCAAAGTAGTCTTTCAATATTCTTGACTGATCATGGCAAACTTAAACTTTTTATACTACTGTCTAGGGGCATACTTCAACTTGTACAGACTCTTCCTCAAACGACACACCAGTCGTTCCTTTCCCTTGACTCTAAATCACTCTGGTTGCTCCATGTAAATTTTTTACTGTAGGTCACCATGAAGAAATATTGTCTGCACATCTATCTGTTCAACCTTTAAGTCAAGAATAGTAGACAATTTGAGCATCATGAACTGGCTGTCGTCGAACGCAACCTTCGATTTTTTCCTAATATCTTCGATCATCTCATCTTTGATGAACATATCTCTTGACCAGATGAGCTTTTTCTCAACGGGATCATAGAGGTGATATCCTAGCTCGCTTCCCTATAATCAAGGAAGATGCATTTCCTCGATTTTGACTCCAACTTTGTCCTTTCGTCCTTCAGAATATGCAAAAATACCCTACATCTAAACACTCGCAAGTAGTCGCAGAACACCTTACCATCGGACCACACATTCTTTGGGACTTTCCCATTTAATGGACTGTTTGGGGACCTGTTGATGACATGGACTACGATTCTCAAAGCTTCCCCCCAAAATGAACCACGGAGTTTTGCTTCTAAGAGTACACAACGGACTCTCTTTGTCAACGTTCGGTTCATGTGCTTGACTACTCCGTTTAACTGTAGTGTCTTTAGTGAGGTTTTTTGGTACCGAATACCATGCGACCGATAATAAGTATCAAAGGCTCCAATATACTCACCTCCATTATCACTCTAGATGCACTTCAATTTCTTCTCTGTAATCCCTCCACTAAAGTTTAAAATTGTTCAAAGACATTGAGGGCTTGATCATTCATCTTAAGTGGATAAACCCACAGTTTCTGATAACAATTGTCAATAAACGAGATGAAATATTGTGCTCCTCTGAATGACTTTTTCTTGAACGGGCCACATACATCGGTATGAACCAAATCAAGCAATTTGGCCTTCCTAGTGGATTGGTTTCTGAGGAATGAAACCTATCTTTGCTTTCCTTCCATGCAGTGGGGATACGTACTTAACTTGGCTTCATTTATACCCAGGAGAAGGTCCTTCCCGGCCAGGCTATTCAACCCCTTCTCATTTATATGGCTTAGTCGACGATGTCACAAGTTGGAGGAGTTCTCACTCTTCACAATGTGCACCTCTTCTGCTTTGGCGGAAGCATGTAACACATATAGGTCAGAGACCTTATTTTCACGGGCAACCACTAGAGACTTTATAATTAATTTTCATACTCCTTCACAAAAAATGTTGCAGAACCCTTCATCGTTTAGATTACCTATTGAAATCAAATTCATTCGGATGTTCGAGGTGTATCGTACATTCATCAGCAGCAGTTGAGTTTTATTGTTGGTGATAAGGGGCATGTCACCTCTACCGATGACTTGAGACGTGTTTTCATTGTCCATCTTTAACACTTCATAATTACCTGGAGTGTAACATGTGAAAAGTCCCCTCTACGACCTGATGTGGAGGGATGCACTAGTGTCCACTATCTAGTCGGACTCGTGTTTGGTCAAATTCACCATATCGTCCACTCACATGTCAAAAAGAGGTCACCTTCAGTGACGACCGAGACCAATGCCTTCTCCTCACTTGGTTTCTTCACAGCTTTGTTCTCCTTATTTGCATTATTACACTTCCATTTATAACAGTATTTCTTAATGTGACCATTCTTTTTACAATAGCAGTATTCGAGATTCTAATATCTTCACCGAGATTTATTGTGGCTCTTCTCTCTGGACTTAGGTCCGCGGCCTTTGTTCCTTCCTCGTGCCTTGGTGACCAACAATTTAGAGTGCATAGGGGGGACAACCCTGTGACCAACGTCTCATTTTCTCATTTAACACAACTCCTTTTGTCATCTCCGGTGTCACCATATCATTTGGCACAGTATTGGTGATGGTGATTCTTATCACATCTCAGGAGTCCGGTAGGGTTGGTAGGAGCTACAGGCCCAGCACCTCATCTTCAAATTTGATTCTCATACCGTTTAGCCAGTCTACACATCCTTAAAACTTGTTTAAGTAGTCGGCAATGAATGAGCCATTCTTGTATCGCACCTGTATCAATTTTATTAGGTGAAATAACTTGTTGTTGCCAGTCTTAGAAGTATAGAACGTCTCCAACTTCTCCCACAACGTCTTGGCATTCGTTTCACTCCGAATATAATTATACACATTATTATCTACAAACTGTCGAATATAGCCGCAGATCTGCTTGTACTCAAAAACCCCTTTCTCCTCTGACTTTGACTCGAGCTTTTGAGCAGTGAACACCGAAAGGTGTATCGTATTGACAAATAGAAAATCTGGCATTTTATTCTGCCAAATATTATAGTTTATACAATTTAAACAAATCATTTTATTTTCGACTTCCATTGATTCAATAGCTGGCACTAATGACCTCTCTCTGATACCATTCGTTGGGAATCGGCCAACAAGAGTTAGATCGAGAGGAAAGAATATGTCGATGATAATGATGAACAATGATCACAAAAGGAAAGTGAGAAATGAGATGCACATAATTTTTTTCGTAGAAACTCTCTTATAAATAAGAAAAAAAATCACGAGACACATAGTTTACAAATTTTATTATAAAAATTTTTGGTCACAGAAACCCGGTGAATAGAATATAAGAGCAAAACACGACTTCTTGTATTACATTTTTATTTTTCAGAGTAGAAACGATATTAATATATATACAAATGAGTCTCCTCTCCGATTGCACCTATTTGGCAAGTCGACTACCTACTCTATAAGTCAGTCATCTGCTCGGCAAGTTGATCACTTGCTATGAACACGTCGGCACTGTTGGCCTCATCAAGGTAGTCAGCCATATGGAGGCTGCATTAGGCCGGTTAGCTCATCAGGCCATCCTCACTAGGCCAATCGGCCACATCTAGCAGGCCGGTTTCTCCTGACCAATCTGCACATCTGGCCGGCCGCTGTCATCTTATCAGCCGACCTCATTTGGCCGGTTGTCCTTGGCTGATTGTCCGGCCAGCTACTTCAGTTGGCTGGTTGTTTGACCTCATCATCCCGGCATCGATTACTCCTTCGGCCGCTAGTCATGTGTGCAAATATAATAATACTTCATTTTAGTATCGTGCCCATGTGAGTTTTTGGTCAAACTTTCTGATCAGTCTGTCAATTGGATATGAACCCATACGGAAGTAATCCATATCCCAACATGAATGTCACCACAGGTGATTTCCATCACTCTGTTCTCAGCTTTAGCAGATAACCTTGAAACTATCTTTGGTTTCTTTGACTTCCATGAAACAAGGGATTCCCTAACCAATACACAAAAGTCGGTTGTTGCTGGATACTGGCCCAGTCTGAAGTTAAGAATACTTTCAGCCGTAAGTTGCTGGAGACAAAAATGAGAAAAAAAATGAAGGCCCAGTGCAGATGTGCCCTTTATTTGTCTCGAAACTCCATGGGCTTCATCAACTAGGTGGTATTCAAAAAAGATCATCTATAATGTTGACTTAACACGTACTACTATGTAAGTGATATCCGGCCGAGTGATAGGGAGATACAATAATCTAACCACAAACCTTCTGTAAGCAGTAGGGTTTGCCAGTTTGTCATCATCTTTCCTCATCAACGTCAAATGTTGTTCTACATTTGGCAGGTTTGCCCCTAAAATCCCAGTATCATTTAAAATTTTCAAGGTAAATTTTCTTTGGCATAAGAAGATACTTTTCAGTGACCTGGCTACCTCCAAACCCAGGAAGAATTTCAAATCTTCCAGATCATTAATTTTTAAACTATTATTAAGAGCATGTTTTAGTTGATCAATCTGTTGCAAATCATTACTAGCAATAATAATACATTTACACAAACCAAGAGAGCATGTATGCATCGCCATGCTGTCTAGTACGTAGGGCATAGTTTATCCTGGATGAAGAACCAACAAGGATTAATTAAATTTCAACACCAGATTTCGATGTTCCCCTTTCTACCCATACAGGTGGAATTCTTATGTAGACATCTTCCACTAAGTCTCCATGAAGAAATGAATTGCTAACATCCAATTGAGATAAATTCCATTGTTTAGCTGCGGCAACCACAAGAAGAATTCTAAGAGAAGTTAATCTTGGCTAGCTACCAGTCTAGATTTAGATCATTCGATGGAACCATTAGATTTAAGCTCAATCTAATAGACCCACTTGCAATCTATAGCATCCATACCTTTAGCCATTAGATCCCAATTGTGACTTTCCTCTGGCGATTGAATCTCTTTTTCGTTGCCTCACACCATTCGGGACTTTTGGATACCTCCTCAAAGGTTTTGGGTTCATTTACGTTTATGAGATCAAGAGCATATGTATGATGGGAAGAGGACAATTTAGAGTAATCATGATAATGATAAAGAGGATACTGCTTGCCAAACAAAATTCTTGAACCTGTGCATTCAGAATTGATGAACTTGCCTGCAGAACAGGAGGCCAACTGACAGTGATACTGCTGAAAGTAGTAAGGTTGTTTATGTGGTCTAAAAGATCTTTTGAGTTGTGAAAAATGTACAAGAGAGGTAGGATCAAGAGGAATGGAGACTCAAACTAGGGGAACTGAAACTGGAGGAACATATGTGGTATCTGCTCCTGACACTGGGGCGGAAGAACATGGGCATTTTTTTGTGTTGGAAAGGCTAGTTTTGAAAGGAAAGGTTCTTTCATGAAAAATAACATTTCTACTAACAAATATTATTTTGGTTTCAAGATCAAACACCTTATAGCCATATAACCTTGGACATGAGATTGGTAGCCAAGGTAAACACACGAGCTTATGGAGCGAACTTGTGTCTATCACACGTTAAAAGAGAAGCATAGCAAAAACAGCCAAAACTCCCAAAATGGGAGTTTATAGGTTTGATAGGGAAAAGTTTATTAGGGGATTTTCTTCCAAAACAGGTGTAGGCAAATGGTCATCAAATAAGTTGATGTTAGAGTATATTCTCTCAAAAATTATAAAGACAAACCCGAGTGAAAACGAATAACTTTATCAATATTAAAAAATATAGATATTTTTTTTCACAATCCCGTTTGTTTTTGAATTTTAACACAAGATTTTTTATGAATAATGTAATAGACTTTTTTTTTTCTTTNTCAAATAAGTTGATGTTAGAGTATATTCTCTCAAAAATTATAAAGACAAACCCGAGTGAAAACGAATAACTTTATCAATATTAAAAAATATAGATATTTTTTTTCACAATCCCATTTGTTTTTGAATTTTAACACAAACATTTTTTATGAATAACGTAATAGACTTTTTTTTTTCTTTTTTTTGAGATTTAACTCTATGCCATTAATAGAGTTCACATATTTAATTTTGGCATTGAATTGGGTTTCTATCAAAACCAAAAAAATATATAGGATGAAAGTATAGTGGTTGATTTTTGAGATTTTGAATGTATGAGATAAACCCATGTTCATTTAGAGAAGTCATCAATTGCTGTTAAGAAAAACTTTGAGCCATCAGTAGAGTTAGCTGAAAAAGGTCTCCAAACATCATGGTGAATTAGTTCAAATGGGCAAGTACTACTTAGAGTTGAAGTAAACGGAAGTTTGTGCTGCTTAGCCAAAGGAAAAACATCACAGTTATGAACTAACTCTATATTTATTTCAGGAATCTTATGATGCAACAACTAGAATCGATGAGCATATGGATGACCTAGTTTAATGTGTTCGGGGTTCGACCTGGATACAACCAACTCAACGTAGCGAAAAAATCAAAACCCCCTGTCGGCCATCAGCCATTAAAAATGTGAGTACAAGGAATATAAGAATATACAATGATTTTTAACGTGAAAAAATCCTTTTCAAGTAAGGAAAAAAATCACAGGACAAATTTTGAATAATCCACTATGTAAAATCGATTATAAACCCATAAGACAGAATACTAGCCAACCTATCCCAAACAGAGTAAGAAAAATAATCTTCTAGAGTAAGAAAACTTTCCTTTACTCTTCTCTCTTTTCTTCTTCTTAATTTTTTCTCACTGGTGGCGCTCTCTGCTCTCCAATTTTACAAGTGCGGTGGTGAACGGCGAATGACGAATGGTGAAGGCTATCCTTAGCACTTCATTTCTGTTCCGTTCAACACTCCATTCCACACTCAAACTGAAGTGCCTGGTGCACTTTATATTGACGCAGGGCTAATATCGTACCTGCTCACCTGCCCAAATCTTGTAGAGAATTTGCTACGCCAGTTTTGTTATTTTTGATGCTTTCACAAGTTCTTACGCTTTTTGTGAGGTTCAGAAATCAAAAAGGCTTAAAATCGAAACAAAATATTCTACTTAAATTTAGAGTATTTTGATCTCAACTTAAAACTGGAGTATTTTGATAAGGATGAAATCAGGAGTAAAGTGTATGGATAAAATCCGATTCGGAGTGTTTCGGCATAAGGGCCGGAGTGGCCTTGTGTCTTTTGAAGTCGAAATGGCTTTACGCCGCTTGAAGGTCGGACCACTTCATGGAAGTGCAAGAGGCCGGAGTGAATAATGAAAGTGTTGACCGGATTTAAAGGTGTTGATCGGATTTAAAGATGTTGACCGGATTTGAAAATGTTGACTGGATTTAAAGGTGTTGACCGGATTTGAAGGTGTTGACTGGATTTAAAAGTGTTAACCGGATTTAAAGGTGTTGATCGGATTTGAAAGTGTTGATCGGATTTAAAGATGTTGACCGGATTTGAAGGTGTTGACCGGATTTGAAGATGTTGACCGGTTGGCCGATTTTGAAGAGAATATTGACTAGCCGAAATTGACTACCGAATTCAGGACTAAATTAAGGACAAGCTAAAGACAAGGACGAACTTTGCCGATTGGTTGGAACCCAACTAGATCTCAACTGAATAAAGTAAATGAACTATCCCATTGACCGTCTAAGAAGAAGTACCAAGTAGGTGACTCACCCTACTTACTTCCACCTAATCATTGCAAAGAAGTACCAAAGTGAATAACTTAATCTACTTACTTCCACCAAATCTCTGAAAAGAAGTACCAGAGTAAGTAGCCTACTCCACTTACTCCCACTTACCCTTTGAAAAAAGGTATCGAAGCAAGTGATTTAT
The DNA here is from genome assembly GCA_025585075.1 of Nepenthes mirabilis. NCBI lineage: Eukaryota > Viridiplantae > Streptophyta > Magnoliopsida > Caryophyllales > Nepenthaceae > Nepenthes > Nepenthes mirabilis. The sequence continues at coordinate 6,274 of JAODPA010118906.1, read as the reverse complement.
CTCACTCCACCTAACTCCTCCTCTATAAACACTCAACTTCGACCAAGGAAGCTAGCATGAGCAACCAGCGAGAAGAACAGTAAAGAGTAGAGGAGAGAAAACTTCCAGTCAGTAAGGGTGGACAAACGGCTGTCAGGCAAGTGTATTTCGGACGTTACTCTTTCTGTTTTTAAGAAAAACTACAAGTGTTTCCGTTCAGTTTTAAATTAAATGCTAAATTGTGTTTCTAAGTTCATACTCATATTCATGGTTAATGTATGTTTTCAGTTCCGAACTAGAGTTATAAATTTTGAAAAACCGGCTTTCAATGTAATTAAACTCGATTTTTACATGTAAATTGAACACGGTTTTTAGGTGAAGCATCAAATCGGCTTTCAATGTAATTAAAGTCGGTTTTTACGTGTAAATTGAACTCAGTTTTTAGGTGAAGCATGAAACCGGCCTTGCATGTAATTGAACTAGGTCTTGCATGTAATTAATCTCGATCTTGCATGTTGAAATCAGAAACCAGCCTTTGCATGTTTAAAATCAAAACCGACTTGCATGTTGAAATCGGAAACTAGCCCTTGCATGTTTGAAATCGGAACCGCTTGCATGTTGAAATCGGAACTGACCTTTACATATTGAAATAGGAAACCGACCTTGATTTGTAAAATGACGAATATATTTTGAAACCGGCTTTGACTTGTAAAAAGGATAGATATGTTTTGAAAACCTGCTTTGATTTTGAAACTAGCCTTGTATCACAAATTTGAAACCGGTATTTGTAATATAATGTTGAAACCGGCTTTGTAATGTGGCGTATAAGTTCTATGATTTGAAATCGGCCTAAAGTATATGATTTTTAAACCGGCCTTAAGATATATGTACACAATCTCTGAAGGATTCCGACTGATACTGAAAATGGCTTTCAGTAAACGATAAGAAGAAAATGTTTCTATTATTGTGAACCCAGGACTGATATGCAGTCAGTTTAGATTTTCTGGCATACCTTAAAACATTATGGTGGTAATCGAGGATAACTCTACCCATGAAATTATATGTGATTCGCCTCTCCTCAAGGCATTATAAAAGAGGGTAGCTTCTATTCTGTTCTGACCGGCGCCCCCTTGGGTTGAGGAAGGATCTCGTGAGGTGGGATCATCTGTTGTGTTCTGTTTATTGTTATTAATTGTGGGGGAGATACACACAATCTATCCTCGATTATTTGCCACATCCGCTAATAGGGTCTACTAGTAGGGTCATTTACTGATAAAGATGAGATTTCTGTAAAATATGGAGGTAAAACTGACTTCTGCTTTCTGAAACATGAGTACAATAATTTCTGATTTTTGAAATTTGATTGTTTCTATTTTACTTCTATATCGTGATTTTACTTCCTTATGACATTTATTTCTTCATGTTCAATAGTATCTATTTTATTGAGTTTTGTTCTGCATATGTGTTTTACTGCATACCTGCATGTACCTTGTTGGGCATTGGCTCACTATTTTACTGTTTTTTTACCTTCAGAGAAAACTGTAGAGTTGTGCCTGACGAGAAAGACTAGAGCTCAATTTAAAGGATTCCTGAAGATTTAAAATACTTTTGGAGTTATCATGGAGGACGCAGTCTTGATAAAATATATATATACGAATTTGTAATTGAACCATTATACCTATGTATGCATGAATGAGTTTTTGGGTATGAATATGAATGCTTCGAAAGATTTTTTAGATCGGCTTCCGCTGCATATTTTCATAGATATCTTATATGGGTCCTAGATGGTATCTGCGATCCTGTGTTTGCGTGTTATAATTGTTGTATACATGTTCTGAGTTATGGTACAGGCTGTTTATTTCTGTCCTGACTGATGGAATCATTTGAGAAAAAAATATCCGTTCCATCACACTTTTTCACAGATGGCGCATATTTTGTAAAAGTTTTGTTGGATTTAGTCACTCCCTTATAAGTGACTCAATAAATGGATACGTCATCGGTGATCACAGAAGTTTTGTGTGATATTTGAAGTACTACAAACTAGTTGCGACAAAGACTAGGATAACCATTTTCCAGGCAAATCTTAGAGGATATCCATTTGCCGGAGAAGGAAAATTTCGGAGTGTCCATTTATCATTGTAGGCAAATCTTGGAGGATGACCATTTGCCAAGCAAATCTCAGTGGATGTCTATTTGCCGGAGAAGGCAAATCTCGGAGTGTCTATTTGTCGGTGTAGGTAAAACTTGGAGGATGACCATTTGTTGGAGTAGGCAAATTTTAGAGGATGACCATTTGCCGGAGAAAGTAAATCTCAGAGTGTCTATTTGTCAGAGAAGGCAAATCTTGGAGTGTCCATTTACCGGAGTAAGCAAACCTCAGAGGATGACCATTTGCCAGGTGTAGGCAAATCTCAGAGAAAACCGTTTGCCAGAGTGGCCAATCTCATAGTGAAAATCCGGAATGCATTTTTGAAGTGGCATTTGCTAGAGTAGTAAATGCCGAAATAAAATTTACCAAAATGATCGGTATGAAATTGACCGGTTGGGCAAGCAAGAGGCCGGTCAACACAAGGTTAACCGGTTGAGAAAAGAGCCCGATCAACATCCTGTTGACCGGCTAAGAAAGGCCATGGGGTATGCAAAAGTGTCAGGTTTAGGCAAAATGGCTGGTTTGCACAAATGGCCAGAATGGTTGGCAGGAAGGCAAAATGGCCGGTTACGCAAAAATGGCTGGTTGCAGCAAATTGGCTGGTTGGGAGGAAATGACCAGTTGGGCAAAATGACCAATTGGAACCAAGGTGACCATTTGCCGGTTTGACAAATCTTGGAGTGGTCAATTTGTTGGAGTGGCAAGCCAGGAATTTACTTGTATGAAATTACCGGTATGAAAAAGGCTAGAATGGTTTGGCCAGGAGTGGTTTTGGCCGGTTTGAAGTGTTAAGGATTGAGGTCTCTAAAGAAAGCATCCGAGGACATGGGATGATGTCTGAGGTCCTTTGTCAACGTTTGGGGATTATAACATCTGTGACGTCTACGCAAGAACCTTTTCAGAAAGATAGCTGACTTTCAAAGCTGATTAGTGGAGGAGGTCAACTCCTCTTGACAAGATGGCATTGGGCAGAGTTGATAGCAAGTTACAGAACTGGTGGCAAGTTTTTCACTAACACAACCTGTCTACTGGGTAGACAGTTTCAGGGCGAATTTGTATACATATATGTGTGCTGGGCATGCAAGCAATGGTGGAGAAGAGAGTAGTGAGAAAACAAAAACGTAAGAGAGAATTGTATTCTTGCTATTGTTTTGTTCTCAATTCTTCGAGAATCTTTTGTATACAAAGGGGTTTTTATAATCATTTTCACATAGTAAAATTTAATTATAGACTAACTGTCCTATAATTTTTTTTCTTATTTTAGAAGAGAGTTTTCTACGTAAAAATTAGTATGTTCTTCCTCTTCCTCTCATATTGTGTGTGTTTGTGCAATCTATCATTCTTGTTCGACCTGTGTAGTCCGAATGGTAACACTATATTTTCTCAAATAAGTGGTATCAGAGATAGGTTGATGATGTCTCAGGGCTTGATGGTGTCGTCGTCAAGGAGTTTGCCATTTTAGTATGGTGCGACAAAGAATGGTAAAAGTATAGCGGAGCTGAATAGGGCCAAGGACGGAACCAGCAAGGCCAAGGGCAAAGTTGAGGTGGCTAAGGCGGATTGTGAGGGAAAATGATTCGACCGTGGAGAAGAAATCGAAGGGGAGTTGGATTACTCTAGGATTAGTAGAGTAGAAGAAAGTATCATTTAGGCTTGCGGAGGCTGATGTCGGAATCCCAAATAAGGGGAAGCTGCAGAAAGGTAGAAAATGATGGTCGCCGGGTAAAGACAGATTTTTCCACAATGTCATGGTGGAAAGTTTGTTGGGTTTGGTCATTCCCTTATAGGTGATTCAATAAACGGATACGTCATCAGTGATCACACAGATTTTATATAATGTTCAGAGTGTTGCAAATTGGCTATAGTAAAGACTAGGATGACCATTTGCCAGGCAAACCTCAGAAGATGTCCATTTATCGGAGAAGGCAAATCTTGGAGTGTCCATTTGTCGGTGTAGGCAAATCTCAGAGGATGATCATTTGTCAGGCAAATCTCAGAGGATGTCCATTTGTCAGAGAAGGCAAATCTTATAGTGTCTATTTGCTGGTGTAGGCAAATCTCAGAGGATGACTATTTGATGGAGAAGGTGGATCTCAGAGGATGGCCACTTTCCGGAGAAAGCAAATCTTAGAGTATCCATTTATTAGAGTAGGCAAATCTTGGAAGATGACCATTTGCCAGGTGTAGGCAAATTTCGAAGAAGACCGTTTGCCAGAGTGGCAAATCTCGGAGTGGCATTTGTCAGAGTGACAAATGTCGGAATGAAATTTACCGAAATGACCGGTATGAAATTGACCAGTCAAACAAGTAAGAAGTCGATCAATAGAAGGTTGATCGGTTGAGAAATACCATGGGGTATGTAAAAGTGCCAGGTTTGGGGCAAAATGGCTGGTTGCACCATTTTGCCTAGTTGCGCTATTTTACCTAGTTGCACCATTTTGCCAGGTTTGGGACAAAATGGTCGGTTATGCCATTTTACCCGGTTGTGCCATTTTGTCAAATTTGGGTAAAATAGTCGGTTTGCAGAAATGGCCAGAATGGTTGGCAGGAAGGCAAAATGACCTGTTGCATGGAAATGGCCTGTTACAGCAAATTGGCCGGTAGGGCAGAAATGACTGGTTGGTGCCAAGGTGACCATTTGCTGTTGGGCAAATCTCGGAGTGGCTAATTTGCTGAAGTGGTAAGTCAAGAATTCACCAGTATGGAAAAGGCCAAAATGGTTTTCGCCTGGAATGGTTTTAGCCAATTTGAAGTGTTAAGGACCGTGGTCCCTAAAGCAAATGCTTGAGGACATAGGATGATATCCGAAGTCCTTTGTCAAAGCCTGGGGATTGTAACATTTGCAACGTCTGTGCAAACAACTTTTCAGAAAGATAGTTGACTTTCAAAACTGATTGGCAGAGGAGGTCAACTCCTCCCGACAGGATGGCACTCGGCAGAGTTGGTGGCAAGTTTTTCACTCACGCAACCTGCCTACTGGGTAGACAGTCTCCGGATGAATTTGTATATATATATGTATGTTGGGCATGCAAGCAATGGTAGAGAAGAGAGTAGTGAGAAAACAAAAATGAAAGACAGAATTATATTCTTACTCTTATTTTGTTTTCAAATCTTCGAAAAACTTCTGTAGCCAAAGGAGTTTTTGTAACCATTTTTACATAGTAAAATTTATTTGTGTATTAAATATCTCGTGATTTTTTTCTCTTATTTTAGAAAAGGATTTTCCATGTAAAAATTTGTGTGTTCTTCATCTTCCTCCCATATCGTGTGTGTTTGTGCAATCCATCATTTCTGTTCGGCTTGTGTGGTCCGAACAGCAACGCTATTTTTTTCTCCAACAAGTCTGTCACCTACTCTACAACGCTGCCTCCCAACCATAAGCTTTGTAGTTAACCTGCTCTATAAAGCCTGGTGCATACTCTACAAAGTCGTTTGCCAACTCTGCCAGGTTGTCTTTTCTAAACTAGTATTACTTGGTCGCCCTTTTGTATCTTTTCCCTTGGTTGGCCTTTTTAGCTGGCCTCATCCCAACTCAGCCACATTGCCTTAGTTGCTCTTGGTTGGTTTCCTTTCAGCTAGTTGGCCTCTCTGATCGGCTTCATCCCAACTCAATCATATTGGTTTGGTTGATCCTGGCCAGTCTCCTTTCAGCTGGCTGGCCTCCCTGGCCGACGGCCTCTTGCTGGCCAACCTCCTTATTGCATGGCCAGCCAGCCTCTTGTTGCCCAGCCGGCCGGCTTCCTTCAGTCACTTGCCGCGCGCTTTGTGTTCGCGAATATTTTATTTCTAGCACAAATTTTATGTGAACTTCCGATGACTTTCTATTTGTTGAGTTGCCTTTGAGGGAGTGAGTAAAAAACCCAACATAATATACCATAAATTTGAAACATGCTGAGAATTTGAGGAAACAAAATGCCCACAAGAATTGTTACAACTTCGATCATTGATCAGCAGATAGCCGAGGCCATCCTTTTCTGCAGCAAACTTAGTCGTTGTCCATTTGCACAGGTTCTGCATTAAGCAATGGTCATTCAGCAAAAACAAACACCAATTGAGTTTCTTAATAAGACAGCTGTCTGAAATAAGGTTGAAAGAAAAAGAATGCACACAGCACATTTGAAAATCAAATATTTGATAATTTGACAT
>JAODPA010118895.1:0-18398 GCA_025585075.1 Nepenthes mirabilis | reverse complement strand
AAAATTATAATTATTATGTTGAATTTATAAGGATGATTGAAATTTTGAGTTTCCTCGTGTTTGGTCTGAATTGGGTGGAGTGACTCGAGTTCGGGTTATCACAATTATGGCATTAGAATATTAAAGTTTTGTGAAAATACATGGGGATTCTAGGAATTGTTGATAGTCGAGGATGTTAGGTAGCACAATAAGATATGTGGAATTAGATTTATTATACTAGTTCTAAATTTGAATGGGGGATTGCAAGTCTTTTAAGGGACTTAGAGGATTTGGTAAGACAAAGAATTGTGATTTAGCAAGTGGTTCGAGGACTTAGGAATTGGAAATGTTTAAGAAAATTTTGGGATTCTTTAAATGAGTTGAGGATTTATAATATTTTGGCAAACTCTGATTAATGAACTGAATGTATATCTTGGGCTTAGGATCCGTTGATATTTTAAGTAGATAGTTTGTGGACGACTTCAAAAATGTTAAATTAGGTTTACTTTAAGCTTTTTGTTTTTATAGGATGTCACAACGATAAACTACGAATACGACAGACTCATCAAGAGCTTCTGATGGCAACCATATGCAGAATTCTAAAGTTTTTCGAACACTGTAACAAGTGGTCCAACTTATAAATCAAGCTATTTACACTTTGACTTGCAGTTCACAGATGGCAGGGATATCTACTTCTAACGCTTCAACATTTGATAAGAACGGATAGTCGAAATTGGTTACTCCATATTTCGCGAGTAAGCCATCACCATTAGCATCAATTAAGCGGCAAAGGACTAGTGAGCCCCACAATAACCAATGTTGTTTTAAGTGTGGGGAGGGAAGACATTTCGGAGTAAAATTGATGAGCATTTGTAGAATTGATACATGCTGTATGCCAGGATCACTTGAGATATTACTATTGCCTTAAGCATGCAATCAACATGGGTTTCTTGGCAATATATAACCATTATTCATTCTCATCATCGCAGAGAGATATCAGGCATAAATTCTCGCCATTTCAGATGTTAATAGTTGGTAAGATACTTGAAACTTAAAGAATAAAAATAATAGTTTTTACCAAGAGTGTATTATATGAGGTGTCCTCTTATAATGCATCAACGATTAAGAGGAAAGTACTTGTGATAGGTGTTCATGGTTTTATATGGATAGATACCTCAATTCATGGTATTAAGAATATGTTACATGCCTTCTTCCCTCGTTTCTCTAGATATATAAATATATCAAAAATCCAATCGTCCAATCTTGGCAATAAATCTTGACCCGATGATATTGTCACGACCCAAGAACACAATATACGCAGGTCAAAAATAAAAGTGATAATAATGTTTCCATCAATCATAAAAATTTAATCCGGGTGTGACAGTCATACACATATAGGATCCGATATAATAAAACCCATACAAAATCTTGTCGGATATACATTCGGACAAACATAATACACGACCTGCTATCTACAATCGTAAGGGATGTATTGAACATAATAACAACTCATCGATATAATGCAATAACTCTAATATATCCCATACAAGGATCAATGCCATCGTCCGGCTATAAACACAATCATATCACGTTCTCAAGATTTGAAACATGCCTAATATGAACATCTCTATTCACCAATAGAGATCTGCTGCATCAAATCGCGTCCGAACTCTTATAAACGTATCCATACCACTAGTCTGAAGGTATAAAATATAAAAACGTGAGCCTAAATCTCAGCAAGTATCATATATATAAAAACAGTGCATATAAATTAGAGAAAATGGATAACACATTACAACCGTGTAAAATCTAAAACATAAGGTCTATGAAATTTCTAAAATTTGAGGAATTGTCTCGTACTAAATCACTATCCGTATTAAATTTTCCCTTTGGGACACAATCATATAAATTGCGATTATATAAAATCTCGTAAACGATATCATATCATATGATCCGAGGTCACATAGGCCACAACCGTCACCACATCCGCATGCGACATATACCATTGCTCGGATCTAAATCTCATAATATAGAAATCGAGAGAAGAAAGCCGGAATTAAAACATAAATCAAAACACGTTTCAGGTTTATCACATATTTATACGTACGAGATATTCCTATCGCCCAATTGTGGGCCAATCAGTGTATCTCAAAATCATCCTCCACCCAATTACATGCAAAACTATAAAGTATGCACGAAATTGGAGAACCAAAGATAAATAATACCAACTTGAGGAAGGGTTACCCTTGTCCGGTAACCACGATTATATCGGTTGTGATTTAAGCCAGCAGCTCAAGGTTCAGCTATGATTTAAGCCAGCAGCTCAAGGCTCAACTACGATTTAAGCAAGTAGCTCGAGGCCATCTATGTACTCTGTCTCCCATAAATTAGGAACTTACTCCCTATATTTTATCACATGCGACTTTGGGTGCAACCTCAAATTTTAGTTATATATTAGGAAGTCTGAATATATTAGTTCCGTTAATTCCTTATGATGGTTCTCATTTAAATACACAGTGGGGTATGTTAACTATTAAACGTTTTAACCTTCATTCCGGCGGAAGTAACCATATCATATACGTTCCCGTAGGGATTAAGCCTCCCCGTCGGGAGCAGTACCAATATCTCATACCTCGAATCACATCTAATGACCCATCAGGTCTCGGACTGCTATGGTCCCGTAGTGACCCCACCCCCGACAGTATGCATGATTAATGTAAGGCCTGATTCATGGTTCTATAATATACGGATATATAAATATACATATATACCGTCCGGATATCCAAAAATCCTTCAAATCATAAATGCCAGTGTAAAAATATCACGCAACTGATAAAATATACATGCATGTACATAATTAATAAATTGGGTGAGTATAAAAATACATATATGTTGGTAAAATCTTCCACAGTAGTCAAAATGTGTCGAAAATTAAATCAAACCAAGATAGGGCTAGAGAATACTCGTCTCGACTTTATACTCTACAGATTTGAAGAAAGGAGGTCTTGAAGCACTCCAATCGAGCCTTTCTCTCTCCTACTTCATGTGCACCCGCGTGCTGCCCTCTCTCTCCTCGCCACGCGCAGCGCCTTCTGGTGCTGTCGCTGCCGACCACATCGAACGGTTGTCGCTGGCCTTTTTGGCAACCACTGTCACCGCCACTGCCTCCCATCATGGCCACCAAGCTCCCCCGGAGAGCTCTCTCTCCTCACGACTTCTCCCGCCTTGCAGCTGTGCGCGCCGACGCCACTCCTCTGCCGTTGATTCACCACCGCGCTGCTTGCTTGGCTGTCGACGGCCTCCCCAGCACCACCCAACGGGCACCGGCGTCGTTACGCGGCCGCTGCTGCTCCTCGTTGCAACCCACTCCTTGCGCTGCTTCTCTCTTCTCACATCGCTGTCCACACTGCGCCGCCGCAACCGCCCTCTCAGCCGGCGACCGCTGCAACCTCACCTGCGACCACCATCACCTTCGTCCACCCGGGGTACTGCTGCCTCTTCCTTCTGCTCCTTCCCTCTGTGCGCTATTCTTTCTATATTAAAATTTTACCAACATTAATCCTTAAACAGATAAGGACTATTCTTTCAGACTTAACTTCAACCAAATGATTAATTCAAAAATCTGGTCCTCAACACCTGATCTTTTCTATCCCAATATCGAAACAAAACCCCAACATTCGATAAATTCTCTCCAAATTTCAATGACTTAAACTCAATCACGTGGGACAGATCATATACATATTTCTCAACGAAAAATTTTTTCCAAAAACATTATAATCAAAATGGTTGTTTTATTTCTCAACACTTGATCCATTCTACCTCAAAAATCTAAGCCGAAATTCAGACATAAAATAGCTCCTCAAAATCAGCAATAATTCACACTTGATCATATGCCAAGGATCAACCCATATTTCTCTCAACAAACATACACAAAACACATCATCACGATCTGTTAAACTCGAAGCAATGCCAATCCGTTGGCCACCACTCCAGTTCGCTGTAAAACCTCAAAAGGCCAATTGAACCTCGACCTTAATCTATCATTTGCCCATGAAACTTGAAATTCTTTTATTCATGATGTGTGACGGCCCGTACTTAATTACACATATAAAGTCACCGTCAAGACTTAAATAAATATTAATGGACATAAAAATTTACTTTTCTTTCTTACACAAGATTGACTGAGGCCGAACTGCATGAGCTGGCCCTCCAATTTTAATTTCACACCAGGCCGACCAACATTAAAGTTAGCCGAACTTGAAAGTCTGAAATGCTTACTAAACCTTTCATTAACCAAAAATAATCACGGAAATAACATCCATAGAGTCATAAACAGCGGAATCATTTTATAATTTTCTCAAAACTTTAAAAGGAAATAAAATTAAATTCTTTATTTAATCAGCTCCGGCCAACCGAATTATTTGGCTACACCATAAGGTTCTACTCAACTTCGTCCTCCATGAGTCTTTCGTCATCTGAAAATAATAAGAGTGAGCCACAAAGCCGAATAAAATACTCACATGCAGAAAACAGAGAACATAAACATATATATAAGCGAACATAACTTAGCATATGAAAATCATCATGTCTTTTCTTCTTTAGTTCGGAATTTCTTTAGTCTTTTTTTTATTATCTTGTCTACTGAAAACTCATAAAAATCATTAAAATTTCTTATCATCTTTAGGGATCGGACGGGAGTGGACAACATCGAGGAACGATTGTGTGTAACTCCATAACCTAAGGCCGTATCCCCTCATTATGCTCCCCGGGGCGGGAGGTAATGCCTTTAACCCGGCATACGGGGCAGTAGTCCAAAAGTCTTATGCCACAAGAAAGTTTCCTCCCGTGGCCCAGGAGGCAATCATCGAGTGTCACTCCAATATCCTTCATCCATTTTGAACAGCAAGTTTAATGAAAACTTGATTTATAATTCATATCTTTTAATGGCCATCCATCATAGTTTGAAAGTCGAAAGTCGTAGAGTTTTACTTGCTGTCCGGATTACATGCATTTTCATATAGCCTTATTCTTTACTTCATCAGTTGAAATCCGTATAATCTTAAAACCGAAATTCTTTTCTTAGAAAGACGGAGTTCTTTTTCTCAAAATGTCGTAGTTCTTTTCAAAAGCCGGAGCTCTCGGAGTTCATTTTTCAAAAGGCAGAGTTCTTGTCTAAAAAAGGGCGGAGCTCTAATACCGGAGTGATCTTTCTTAAAAATCCGGAGCTTTAAAACCGGAGTGATCTTTCTTTAAAATCCGGAGCTCTAAAACCGGAGTGATTTTTCTTTAAAAATCGGTGCTCTAAAACCGGAGTGATTTTTCTTTAAAAACCGGTGCTCTAAAACCGGAGTGATTTTTCTTTAAAAGAACGGAGTGCTTTTTCATCAAAAGTCCGGAGCTCTTTTTCTTAAACGGACGGAGTGCTTTTTCTTCAAACGGACGGAGTGCTCTTTCATAGAAGGACGGAGTGCTTTTTTATCAAAGGACGGAGCTCTTTTTCGTAAAAGGACGGAGTGCTTTTTCTTCAAAAGGACGGAGCACTTTTTCGTAAAAAGACAGAGTGCTTTTTCTTTAAAAGTTAGAAGTCTTTCCTGCAATTATCAGAATTCATATAATTTAACAAATAATCATATACTTCAAGTAGAATAAAATCTAACACCATGAATATTAGAGTTTCTTTTAAACATGCGATTAAGAACGATAAATCACAAAAATAGAACAGACATCATACATACATAATTTCATAAGAATATCATATACTTACGTAGCAAATATGCATAAACATAAACTTTAAAAATAGGGGTGAGTATCTTGCCTGGGTTTCTTCTACTTTGCCTTGATCTTTACTCTTGCCTGGGTTTCTTCTACTTTGCCTTGATCTTTTGGCCTCTCTTTACTAGAAATTCTATTGCATGCCTTTTTTCTTACTCCTCTAGTTCCTATTTATAGGCCTTAGGTTTGATAACTATTATTAATGATTGGCACTATAGGAAAATATTTTATCATTAATGATTGGCAAATCCAAGGAAAATGTTTCATCATTTGGCAAATCTAAGGAGAATGTTTCATCATTAATGATTGGCAAATCCAAGGGGAATGTTTCTTATTTATGGCTTTTACATTTTCTAAAAGTTCCTTTATTAATTAGGTCATTAATGGTTTTATATTTTCAAAAAGTTCATAAATTCCTAGTTAATTGAATTTAACGGGTTTTAGATTTCTTAATTAATTCCTGGTTCACTGAACTTAATAGGATTTAGCTTTCTCATGTAAACACATTTAATTCCTTCACCGACTTCCGGTCAACACCCGTTGACCGGATTTCAACATTTGGCTTTTCCATAAACTACTCCGTCCTCCAATACACAAGCCACTCCGTCCTTCCTTCCGTTCACGTCGTCCGGTCAACCTTTTTCGTTGACCAAATTCCGGTCAGCATTTTATGTTGACTGGATCACACCTTCAGGTCAATATTTTATGTTGACCGAATCACGCCTTCCGGTCAATATTTTATATTGACCGGATTATATTGACTTGATAACTGAAATTTTCTTATGTTTTAAAATCTGGGCTGTTACAATTTCCTCCACTTATAAAAATTTTGTCCTCAAAATTTTAAATAAAGTTACTAACCTCGAGAAAATAAATAGGGGTATTCATTCCGAATCTCTTCCTTTGGTTCCCAAGTTGCCTCTTCGGGGGTGTGATTTTTCAGAGCACCTTTATTAGAGCGATTGATTTGGTGCGCAATCTCTGTTCCCTTCGATCAAAGATTTTCACTGGTTCCTCTACATAGGACAAGTCCTTGCCGATTGTCAAAGGTTCATACTCAATTACATGAGTAGGATCATGGATATACTTCCGAAGTATTGATACATGAAACACGTCATGTACTTTTACCAAGTTCGGAGGTAGTGCAAGTCTGTAAGTTACTTCTCCGATCCTTTCTAAAATTTCAAAAGGGCCAATAAATCGTGGCTTCAGCTTTTCTTTTACCCCGAACCTGTACTTTTTCATAAATGGAGATACCTTTAGGAATACAAAATCACCCTTTTTAAATTCAAATGCAGATCTTTTCCGATCTACATAGCTCTTTTGCCTACTCTGGGCTACTTTGAGATTATCATGTATTAAATTTATCTTTTCTGTCGTCTCTTTAACAATATCTGGACCCAAAATCCTTTTATCTCCGTACTCCTCCCGGTGGATCAGCGATCTACATTTTCTTTCATACAATGCCTCAAAAGGGGCCATGCCTATGTTGGCCTGGTAACTATTATTATAGGTAAATTTCGCTAAGGGTAAGAAATTATCCCAAGTCCCTTTCATCTCTAAGACCGAGGCCCTTAACATATTTTCGAGAATTTGGATAGTCCGTTTTGACTGGCAGTCAGTTTGTGGATGAAAAGCGGTACTAAATTTTAATTCGATATCCAATTCCTTATGTAGACTTTTTCAGAACCGTGAAACAAAGCGAGGATCTCTATATGATACAATAGAGGCAGGCACACCATGAAGCCTGACAACCTCGTTTACATACAATTGGGCTAATTTATCACGGGAGTATGTCGTCTGGATTGCCAGAAAATGGGCTGACTTTGTTAGCCGGTCAACAATAACCTAAATAGTATCATGTTTTCTTGGCGTCTTTGGCAATCTGGTCACAAAGTCCATGGCAATATATTCCCATTTTCAGCCTGGAAACGGCATTGGTTGCAATAACCCAGACGGCTGCTTCCTTTCGGCCTTTACTTGTTGGCATACAAGGCATTTTTTCACGTAGGCTGTAATGTCCATCTTCATATTCCTCCACCAGAATATTTTTTTCAAATCCTGGTACATCTTATTGGCTCCTGGGTGAATCGTATAACAGGATCGATGGGCTTCCTTAAGAATTTTCTCCTTTAATTCTTTGTTGTCCGGCACACATAACCGATTCCTAAATCTTAATGCTCCATCCGGCATAACATGAAAATCACTTCGGGATTCTTTGTCCAGCTCACTCATGATCTTTACAAGGAAAAAATCATTTGCCTGACATCCCTTTACCTCATTGATCACCTCTGGCTGAACTTAAAGGTACGCCAAGATCATCCTCTTTCCTTACACATAACGCTGGACATTATAGTACATGAGACAGTCCAACATTTCCATTTGTTTGACTTGCATTCTAGCCAGAATACCAGGTTGTCTACTTAGGGCATCGGCAACTACATTGGCCTTTCCTGGTTCGTACCGGATTTTACAATCATAGTCCTTCAGGAATTCAATCCACATTCTCTGCCTCATATTCAGTTCCTTCTGGGAGAATAAATACTTTAGACTCTTATGATTGGAGTAGACCAAGAATCTCTCACTATACAGGTAATGCCTCTAGATTTTCAATGCAAACACTACTGCGGCTAATTCCAGATCGTGAGTTAGATAATTCCTTTCATGATCCTTCAACTGTCGCGACCTATAGGCAATTATCCTTCCGTGTTACATTAAAACACAGCCTAACCCAATCTTTGAGGCATCGCAATAAACAATCAGTCCTCCTGATCTATTTGGAATGGTCAGGACCGGAGCAGAAGTTAATCGGTCTTTAAGTGTCTGGAAACTCTCTTCACAATCCTTGGTCCACTCAAACTTGGCATCCTTCTTTGTTAACTGCATAAGTGGCAAAGCGATTTGGGAGAAGTTTTTCACAAACCGTCTATAGTATCCAGCCAAGCCTAAGAAGCTTTGCACTTCGGTCACAGAGGTTAGCCGGTTCCACTTTACCACTGCTTCCACTTTCTTAGGATTGATGGAAATCCCTTCTTTAGAGATGATGTGACCAGGGAATCCCACTTCCTCTAACTAAAATTCGTATTTTTTCAATTTGGCGAACAATTGGTGCTCCCTAAGGATCCGGAGTGTAGTTCGTAAATGCTCCTCATGTTCCTCATAGCTTTTCGAATACACAAAGATGTCGTCAATAAAGACGATCACAAACTTGTCCAGGTATGGTTGAAAAATTTGATTCATCAAATCCATAAAGACGGTCGGAGCATTAGTCAACCCAAAAGGCATCAATACAAATTCGTAGTGCCCATATCTAGTCCGGAACGCCGTCTTTGCTATATCCTAATTTTTGATCCGAAGCTGATGATATCCGAATCTAAGGTTAATTTTTGAAAATACGCAAGCTCCTTGTAATTCGTCAAGGAGGTCATCAATTCTTGGCAGAGGATATTTATTCTCGATGGTAATTTTATTCAGTTCACGATAATCAACGCATAACCTCATGGTCCCGTCATTCTTTCTGACAAAGAGAATCGGTGCTCCCCATGGTGACACACTTGGTCGAATGAAACCTTTATCTAACAATTCCTGCAGTTACTGTTTCAATTCTTTGAGTTCGGCCGGTGCCATCAGATATGGTGCTTTGGATATTGGTGCTGATCCTGGCATCAATTCTACTCCAAATTCTAACTCTCGTTGGGGTGGCAGTCCAGGAAATTTATTAGGGAATATGTTTTCGAATTTCCGTACCACAGGAATCTCTTTAGCCAGAAATTCTTGACTTTTAGTAGTCATATTAGCGAAGGCTAGATAAGCTTGACACCCATCACCAATCAAGTGTCTGGCATGAAGAGCCGAAATGAAGTAAGATACTTATTTACGTCGGACTTCTTGAATGTAGAAAGGCTTGTTTCCAGGAATGACGAATTCTACTCTTTTTCGGAAACAATCAATCTTGGCATGATATCTGGCTAACCAATCCATTCCCAAGATTGCATCAAAATCTTTCATTTCCAGCAAAATCAGGTTAACAGGCATCATGTATTCATTTAATTCTATCGGACATTCTGAAAATACTACATTTAAAATTACGGACGACCCTATGGGTGAGGCGACCATCAATGGGCAGCCAAGAACTTGAGGAGGGATCGTAAGATATTTTACAAATTCATGGGAGACAAAAGAGTGGGTGGATCCGAAGTCAAAAAGCACATGACTAGAAGTGCCACAGATAGAAAGTGTACCTTCCACTACCTCCGTAGAGGTTTCGGCCTCATTTGCAGAAACGACAAACACCTTAGTTGGAACAGGAGACTTAAATCCTGGGGTTTGTTTGGCGAGTGGGCAATCTCTGATCATATGTCCAGCCTGACCACAATTATAACAAACCCCCAACTTCTTATAGCAAGGCTTCCTTTCATGTGATCTCCCGCAATGATCACATACATTATTAGCCGGAGTTCAAGAAATCTGTACAGATTGGTTTTGCTCCCCACTGGACCTCGATTGTCTTGCTTTCTTAGAAGGACTTCCACTAGCACTAACCCTTGAAGTCTGACTATACATCCTTTGTCTGAGTAATGCTCCTCTCTCCAGCTCATTCTCATAAATAACAGCTTTTTCGAGCACCTCTCCGTACGTAGCCAACGTCAGAGTTGAGAGATGCCTGCTAATATCATTCCTTAATCCCTGAAAGAACCTCCTAACATTTTGCTTCTGGTCTTCCACCATATAAGGAGTATAGCGAGATAACTCTGTAAACTTTATATCGTACTCCGCCACAGAGCGAGTACCCTGCCTTAGGCGAAGGAATTCATCCTCCTTCTGTCCACGAAGATTAGCAGGGAAATATTTCTCCAAAAACGCTACTTCAAATATTTTCTAATTAATATCCCGATCTGGTAAATTGGAAACTCTCTTGTGCATTTCCCACTAGTGGTGGGCCTCACCTGCCAACTTATGGGTGGCATAAAGAACCGTGTCTCCAGCAGGACACTTAATTACCGCAAACACTTTCTTCAGTCGTTGGATCCAAGTGTCTGCTTTCAACAGGTCGGGTTTTCCTGAGAATTTAGGAACTCACTCGTTGGTAAAATGATCATAAATCGACCTCTCTTGATGAGCCGAAATTGGGGTGGTCACTGGAGTTGGTGGAGTTGGTGGAGCCAAAGTTTCTATGACTTCAGTTATCCGGTCTAGTAGGTTCAAGTATCTTGCCTTCCTATCCGGAGTGTTGTTAGTCCGTCCACTTCGCCTTCCTCTGTTAGACATGACTTCAGCGATGACCTTGAATTCTGAAAGAACATTTTCGTCAATCAACTAGCCAAGGGTGGCTATCATAATCTAATCCGTCCAGAGCATGAGTAAACCAACCCCTCCCTTTTTCTGTAACTAACAATGTCCTAAGTTTTTGTGTTGATCCAAATTGACCTAAAGCATCTAAGTTTTCTCTCTAATACCAACTGTGACGGCCCGTACTTAATTACATATATAAAGTCGCCGTCAAGACTTAAATAAATATTAATGGACATAAAAATTTACTTTTCTTTCTTACACAGGATTGACTGAGGCCGAACTACATGAGCTGGCCCTCCGATTTTAATTTCACACCAGGCCGACCAATATTAAGGTTTGCCGAATTTGAAAGTCTAAGATGCTTACTAAACTTTTCATTAACCAAAAATAATCACGGAAATAACATCCATAGAGTCATAAACAGCGGAATCATTTTACAATTTTCTCAAAACTTCATAAGGAAATAAAATTAAGTTCTTCATTTAATCAGTTCCGGCCAACCGAACTATTTGGCTACACCATAAGGTTCTACTCAACTTCGTCTTCCATGTGCCTTTCGTCATCTGAAAATAATAAGAGTGAGCCATAAAGCCCAGCAAAATACTCACATGCAGAAAACAGAGAACATAAACATATATATAAGCGAACATAACTTAGCATATGAAAATCATCATGTCTTTTCTTCTTTAGTTTGAAATTTCCTTAGTCATTTTCTTATTATCTTATCTTCTGAAAACTCATAAAAACTATTAAAATTTCTTATCATCTTTAGGGACTGGACGGGAGTGGGCAACATCGAGGACGGATTGTGTGTAACCCTACAATCTAACGCCGTATCACCTCATTATTCTCCCTGGGGAGGGAGGTAATGTATTTAACCCGACATACGGGGCCGTAGTCTAAAAGTCTTATGCCACCAAAAAGTTTCCTCCCGTGGCCCAGGAGGCAATCCTCGAGTGTCACTCCAATATCCTTCATCCATCTTTAACAGTAAGTTTAATGAAAACTCGGTTCATAGTTCATATCTTTTAATGTCCATCCATCATAATTCGAAAGTCGAAAGTCGAAAGTCGTAGAGTTCCACTTGCTATCCGGATTACATGCATTTTCATATAGCCTTATTCTTTACTTTATCAGTTGAAGTCCGTATAATCTTAAAGCCGAAATTCTTTTCTTAGAAAGACGGAGTTCTTTTTCTCAAAATGTCGGAGTTCTTTTCAAAAGCCGGAGCTCTCGGAGTTCATTTCTCAAAAGGCAGAATTCTTGTCTAAAAAAGGGCGGAGCTCTAATACCGGAGTGATCTTTCTTAAAAATTCGGAGTTTTAAAATCGGAGTGATCTTTCTTTAAAATCCGGAGCTTTAAAACCGGAGTGATCTTTCTTTAAAATCCGGAGCTCTAAAACCGGAGTGATTTTTCTTTAAAAACCGGAGCTCTAAAACTGGAGCGATTTTTCTTTAAAAACCGGAGCTCTAAAACCAGAGTGATTTTTCTTTAAAATTCGGAGCTCTAAAACCGGAGTGATTTTTCTTTAAAATGACGGAGTGCTTTTTCATCAAAAGTTAGGAGCTCTTTTTCTTAAACGGACGGAGTGTTTTTTCTTCAAATAGACGGAGTGCTCTTTCTTAAAAGGACGGAGTGCTTTTTCATCAAAACGACGGAATGCTCTTTCTTAAAAGGATGGAGTACTTTTTCATCAAAGGACGGAGCTCTTTTTCGTAAAAGGACGGAGTGCTTTTTCTTCAAAAGGACATAGCTCTTTTTCGTAAAAGGACGGAGTGCTTTTTCTTCAAAAGGACGAAGTCTTTCCTACAATTATCGGAGTTCATATAATTTAATAAATAATCATATACTTCAAGCAGAATAAAATCTAATACCATGAATATCAGAGTTTCTTTTAAATATACGATTAAGAACGATAAATCACAAAAACAGAACATACATCATACATATATAATTTCATAAGAACATCATATACTTACGTAGTAAACATGCATAAATATGAACTTTAAAAATAGGGGTGAGTATCTTGCCTGGGTTTCTTCTACTTTGCCTTGATCTTTACTCTTACCTGGGTTTCTTCTACTTTGCCTTGATCTTTTGGCCTCTCTTTACTAGAGATTCTATTGCATGCCTTTTTTCTTACTCCTTTAGTCCCTATTTATAGGCCTTAGGTTTGATAACTATTATTAATGATTGGTACTACAGGGAAAATATTTCATCATTAATGATTGGCAAATCCAAGGGGAATGTTTCATCATTTGGCAAATATAAGGGGAATGTTTCATCATTAATGATTGGCAAATCCAAGGGGAATGTTTCTTATTTATGGATTTTACATTTTCTAAAAGTTCACTTATTAATTAGGTCATTAATGGTTTTATATTTCCAAGAAGTTCATAAATTCCTAGTTTTCTGAACTTAACGGGTTTTAGATTTCTTAATTAATTCCTGGTTTACTGAACTTAACAGGATTTAGCTTTCTCATGTAAACACATTTAATTTCTTCACCGATTTTCGGTCAAAACCTGTTGACCGGATTTCAACATTCAGCTTTCCCATAAACTAATCCGTACTTCAATACACAAGCCACTCCATCCTTCCTTCCGTTCACGTCTTCCGGTCAACCTTTTTCGTTGACCGGATTCCGGTCAGTATTTTATGTTCACAGGATTATGCCTTTCGGTCAACATTTTACGTTGACTGGATCATACCTTCCGGTCAACATTTTACGTTGACCCGATTCTATTGACTCGATAACTGGAATTTTATTATATTTTAAAACCTAGGCCGTTACATGATGCTTTTAGAAACATCTAACCATCCTTCTCGATCATCAAATCAAGTTGTAAATCTGATCTCAATCCTCAAATCGAATCTTGTGACCGATGGCTATGAGTCTGCACACTTCCACTGTGCAACTCTGATTAATCATCCACTTCCAATTGCAATAAAGGGTCTAAGCATTAGGATACCGTGCCATCTCCTTATATCGTTAATATGTTGACGACCAAACTCGAGAATGACATTCTGATTAGCAAACAAATAGCCAACTTCATCAGTTTATCCATCGTCATCCAAGTTGCCACCAAAATCCTTACTGTCTAACACAGACTAGAAATAAAATCTCGAAGGCTTCTTCCTTTATGCACGAGACACATGATCAACTTGTCACTCTGCTAGGTGGAGAATCTTCGACGTTCCTTATAAACTTAGATGACTCCAACTCCACTATAACTGTTGACAACCTCAACTGCTTCCCGGGTTTCATCCATCAATCGAGACTCTGCTTGATTGCGTTCAGCTTTATGACTGCTCGAACAAAAAGATCTTAACTTTTGATCTTTTCAAAAGCTTCTTCTGTAGATAGGAGCTTTTTTTAGAGCCCAATCCTAGCAGGGATTATTCACAGACTCTACAACTTTTTCACTCAAAATAAAGACAGAAGACATTACAACGCAAACTCCTAATGCATCTCTAACCCAAATAGCAAGCACATAGGCTGAGAATGGATCCACCTACCTATTACTTTGTCGGCAAAAATTTTCTTCTATCTCGTGAGATTTCAGACCGATCCAATAAAGCCGCCACTTCTCCAAAATCATAGAACTCAACAAAATATTCACATAATCAAAGTCCTCAAATTGGATTTTAAATTGAAATCTCTACCTAAAAATCTAAATCGAATCTTACAATCGAAGGCTACAAACCTACATGCTACTGCTGCATTACTCTGATTGATCACTTGACTGCGAATTATCGCCATATCAAATTTCAATCCGGTGCTTAAATTCTTATGCGAACCTGCACCAAAATTCGGCACGACCATTAGATCACAATCAAAACCTCAAAATTGGGATATCTTGCAACCTCATTATCTCGTTAGCATACCGACTAGCCAACTTTCTATCTAAACACATTATCCAAATTGGCAATAAATATGCCAACCTCGTCAGCCAAATTCACAAATACCCAAACCGCGTCCATATATATCACTGTCCTTAGCAATCCCAAAACAAAGTTCATGGAGGTTGCTCATACTCTATTTTCTCTTATGAACATATGACACATCAAATATAAAGACTTTCGACCCAAAATATCGTAAATAATATTCGCCTTTTTTTTTACTGATACTGAAATTCGCCATCACTGTCCTTAGGTGATCTACCCACTTATATTGCCACATGATTAACTTGATCTATCAAAGATTGACCAAATCGACATTGTCGATAATCTGCCTTTCATTTCTTCAAAGCTCCCTTTACAATTCCTACGAACACCAATCGCTTTGAAGCCAAACGTCCCACGAAAGCTACAATTCTCGATGAATCATCAACAAATTATTTAACAGATTTAACCAAACCCAAGAAATTGCACACCTTCATGACAAATGATAGCCTTTTCCAACTGGCCACCGCTTCATTCTTCTGCAAATCCACAAACATACCATCGAAGAAATAACATTTCCCAAATAACACTACTTCCAACCAAACTCATATATCCTCAAATGGGTAAACAACTACCCTTCGCAACTATGACGCAGTCCTCAGACGAACCTTATGCCCCACATAAATTCTTTGAACAAATCAAAATATCAACGAAGCCATCACAAAATCAACCCAAATACGGATGAAAGATCTGATTCATATGATCCACAAAAGATGCTAATGAAATCACTAACCCAAAAATTTCACCCAAGCTCACAACGGTCGTACCTTTATCTTGAAGGCTATCTTAGACATATTCTCTCGATTATCCCTAATTGACAATACTCCAAATTCAGATCAATTTTGGAAAATATCGAGTACTAACCATTGATCAAACAAATCATCTATCAATTTTCAACATTCACTTATCAAATAATTCATTTCTCAAACGAATTAAAATTTTCAAAATTCATAGATAACATTATCAATGTAGCTCACTTATAATCATTCGAAGGGCGCTCCATCTTACCCCTAACAGACCACCATTTACATAGCAACCAAATTCTCATCCAGCTGCTAGAACGAATAACCCATTACATCACTCGCGCGACTCATCACAGTCTATTAATCGACTTTCTGAGTCGAATTCAAACATTTACAACACAAACTTTTATTCTTCATCATAGGTTACACTTATCATGCCAAATATTCGATCAATTTCTCACTCAAGATAACCAACAAATGTCACTCCTTACGACCTTTTCTCTAATACCATCTCTGTTATGACCCAAGAATACAATATACGCAGGTCAAAAATAAAATCGATAATAATATTTTCATCAACCATAAAAATCCAACTCGGGTGTGACAATCATACACATACAGGACTCGATATAATAAAATCTGTACAAGATCTCATCGGATATAAATCCAGACAAATATAATACATGACCTGCTATCTACAATCGTAAGGGAGGTATTGAATATAATAACAATTCATCGATATAATACAATAACTTCAATATATCCCATACAAGGATGGAGGCTATCTTCCGGCCATAAATACAATCATATCACATTCTCGAGATCTGAAACATACCCAATATCAATATCTCTATTCACTAATAGAGATCTACCACATCAAATCACGTCTGAACTCCTGTAAGCGTATCCATGCTACTGATTTGAAGATATAAAATATAAAAATGTGAACTTAGAGCTCAATAGGTATCATATATATGAAAACAGTGTATATAAATCAGAGGGAAGAGATAACACATTACAACCATGTAAAATATAAAACACTATGTCTATGAAATCCCTGAAATTCAAGGAATAGTCTCATACTAAATTACTGTGTATTGAATTATCCCTTCGGTATACAATCATATTAATTGCGATCCAATAAAATCTCATAAACGATATCATATCATATGATTCGAGGTCATATAGGCCGCAACCGTCACCACATCCACGTAGGACATATACTATCGCCCGGATCTAAATCTTATAATATAGAAATTGAGTGAAGAAAGTCAAAACTAAAACATAAATTAAAACACGTTCTGAATTTATCACATATTTATACATACGAGACATTCTTGTCGCCCAACTGTGGGCTAATCAGTGTATCTCAAAATCATCTTCCACCCAATTACATGCAAAACTACAAAGTATACACAAAATCGAAGAATCAAAAATAAATAATATCAACTTGAGGAAGGGTTATCCTCGTCCGATAACCACGGCTATATCGGCTACAATTTAAGCCAGCAGCTCAAGGCTCAACTACGATTTAAGCAAGTAGCTCGAGGCCATGTATGTACTCTGTCTCCCATAAATTAGGAACTTACTTACTATATTTTATTACTCGTGACTTTGGGTGCAATATCAAATTTTAGTTATATATTAGGACGTCCGAATATATTAGTTCCATTAATTTCTCATGATGGTTCTCATTTAAATACACAGTGTGGTAGGTCAGCTACTAAATATTTTAACCTTCCTTCCGGCGGAAGTAGCCATATCATATACATCCCCGTCGGGACTAAGCCTCCCCGTTGGGAGTGGTACTAATATCTCATGCCTCAGATCACATATAATAACCTATCGAGTCTCAGACTGTCATGGTCCTGTAGTGACCCCGCCCCCGGCAGCATGCATGATTAATGCAAGGTCTTGTTCATGGTTCCACAATATACGGATATACAAATGTACATATATACCGTTCGGGTATCCAAAAATCCTCCAAATCATAAATACCAGTGTAAAAATACCGCACAACCGATAAAACATACGTGCATGTATATAATTAATAAATTGGGTGCATATAAAAATACATATATGTTAGTAAAATATCCTACAGTAGTCAAAATATATCAAAATTAAATCAAACCAAGAATAGGGTTAGAGAATACTTAGATCGACTTTATATTCAGCAGATCTGAAGAAAGGAGGTCCCGAAGCACTCCAATAGAGCCTTTCTCTCTCCCACTTCACGCGCACCCGCATGCTGCCCTCTCTCTCCTCGCTGCACGCAGTGCCTCAACGCTGCCGCTGCTGCTAACCACATAGAGCGGCTGTCGCCAGGCTTTCTAGCAACCACCGTCACTGCCGCTGCCTCCCATCGTGGCCACCGAGCTCTCCCGGAGAGTTCTCTCTCCTCGCGATTTCTCCCTTCTCACAGCTGTGCACACCGACACCACTCCTTTGCTGCCGATTCACCACAGCATCGCTTGCTTGGCCGTCGACGGCCTCCACGACACCACACTATCGGCACCGACGCTGTTATGTGGCCGCCGCTGCTCATCGCTGCAACCCACTGCTCCCATGGCTTTTCTCCCCTTGCGTTGTTGTCCACACCGCGCCGCCACAACCGTCGCTTCAACCGACGATCGTTGCGACCTCACCTGCGACCACCATTGCCACCG
>JAODPA010118884.1:0-18405 GCA_025585075.1 Nepenthes mirabilis | reverse complement strand
GATTCCCGAAACTGATTGGAAAATGTAAATCATAAATAATCTAGCTAATTCCAAGGTTTTAGAAATACAAAGCCATAAATAACAAACTTGGAAAAATGTGAAGTCATAAATAAAGGTGTAACGACCCAAAATTTTAAGAAGGAAATTTTAACCATCAGGTCCGGTCAACGTCCGTTGACCGAAAAACCAAATGTGAAGAAGTCCGGAATTTACATTTGGGAAATTACTGTCCGGATTTCCTTAATTCAGTCCGGATTTCCATAATAAAAGAAGTCCAGATTTCGTGGGGCAAATGAAGTTCGGATTTTCCTTGGTAAATGAACTCCGGATTCCGTAGGAATCTGAAGCGCGGATTTTCTTGGAGGTTCGGATTTGCTTGAAAGAAAGCACTCCGGATTTTCGGAGTAATAACGCGTGCGGATTTGCTGAAAGAAAGCACTTCGGATTCCCGAAGTAAAAACGCGTCCGGATTTTCCCTGAAAGAAATCACTCCGGGTTTCCGAAGTAAAAGCGAGTCCGGATTTGTTGAAGAAGTCCCGTCTCAGTTAAGGCAGAATTTTGGGAAGGAGCGGCAAAGAATATCGGCGGTTCCCAAGGCACGTTGGAAAACGAAAATCCTCTTGGAATGTGGGACGATTTACATCACCTTGGAAACTAGAAAAAATCATAAATAAGGGCCACCAAAACTTAGGGCTATAAATAAGGGCCTTAGAGCCTCAGAAAAAAGGAACCACTAGAAACTCTCCTAAAGTAGAAGGCAGAAAGCTAAGGAAAAAGTAGAAAAGAACTGAGGCAAGATACTTACCCTATTTCTAAAACTCATGTTTATTTATGTTACTATGAAATTATATGATGTTCTGTATGCTTTTACTGTTCGCTCTGAAATGCATGTTTAAAGGAAATTCTGTTATGCATGATGTTAAATTTATTCTGTCAATTTATTCTGCTATTGAACTCTGTTCGGTTAGAATAAATCTTTGAAAATTCAAGAAAAAAGACGTTCGGCATCGTTACAGAATTGATTTTGAACTCCGGCCTTATGTTTAGAAATGAACTCCGTCGAATTTGAAATAAGTGCTCCGTCCAAAACAACTCCGGCCTTTACAAGCACTCCGTTCCTCTGTTTTGAAATAAACTCCGGCCTACTATGAAAAATGAACTCTGGCCTTTAATGAATTATGTGCTCCGTCAACTGTGAAAAAGTACTCCGGCCTTTTTATGAATAAAATGCTCCGTCCCATTGTGAAAAGGTTACTCCGGCCTTCTGTTTGAATAAGGAAGTCCGTCCAAAAATGAACTCCGGCCTTTGCGTCTTAAAAAGTACTCCGTTCCTTTGTTTTGAACTCCGGCTTATGAATTTCGTATTTAATGAACTTCGGACTTTAAGCACTCCGTCCATTTTGAATAAAGCACTCCGTCCCTTTAAGCACTCCGGAATAAGGAAAAGAAGTGTACTCCGTCAATGAGGCACTCCGTCCCTTTAAGCACTCCGGATTTTTAAAAGAAAACTCACTCCGGCATTAGAGCTCCGGATTTATGAAAGAAAGTCACGTTGGATTTAGAACTTCCGATGCACTCTGAATTAAGAACTTCAGATTTTTAATAGAAAATGAACTTCGGATTTTAGAACCTCAGATTTTGAAAGAAATTGAACTCCGGAATTTGTGAGCTTCGGATTTTGGAAATAAAATGAGTTTCAGATTTTAGAGCTCCAGATTTCAGAAAGAGAAACCACTCCGGCCTTGAGCTCCGGATTTATTAAAGACAAGTCACTCCGGATTTTAAAAGAAAAACACACCCGATTTTACAAAGAAAACACTCCGGACTTTGAAAAGAAAGGCCCTCCGGATTTCTTTAAAACAAAAGCACTCCGTCCGTTTAGAGCTCCGTCCAGGTCCTCCGTCTTTTAAAAAGAAAACAGCACTCCGTCCCTGTTAAATAACTTTCGACTTTTGAGCATAATGTAAATGTGCTCCGTCCTTCATAAATAAAGAACTCCGGTTTTGATTAAAGAAAAGAACTCCGGCTTTGATTAAAGAAAACGAACGCCGGCTTTGACTAAAGTAAATGAACTCCGGCTTTGAAAGAAAACTAGCTCCGGCTTTGATTAAAAGAAATGAACTCCGGCTTTGACTAAAGTAAATGAACTCCGGCTTTGAAAGACAAAGAACTCCGGCTTTGATTAAAGAAAACGAACTCCGGCTTTGACTAAAGGAAGTGAACTCCGGTTTTGAAAGACAACGAACTCCGGTTTTGAAAGACAACGAACTCTGGTTTTGAAAGACAACAAACTCCGGTTTTGATTAAAGGAAATGAACTCCGGCTTTGACAAAAATGAACTCCGGCCTTGTAAGAATTTCGGTTACAGGACTTCGGCTTTTCCGTTTAAAAAGAGCTTTGGAATTTACGAGAATAAGAACTTCGGATTCTTCTGAAAATGAGCTTCGGCTTTGATTGATGATATGAACTTCAGTAAAGAACAAGAAAACATATGAATTATGGACAGCAAGTGGAACTCTATGACTCCGACTTTTGAACTATGATGATTGGCTAATAAAGAACACGAACCAAGAACCGAGTTTCCATTAAAACATGCTGTTAAAGATGGATGAAAGATATTGGAGTGACACTCGAGGATGCCTCCTGGGCCACGGGAGGGGACCTTTTGGTGGTATAAGAACTTTGGACTATGGCCCCGTATGCCGGGTTAAAGGCATTACCTCCTGCCCCGGGAGCATAATGAGGGGATACGGCTTTAGGTTGTGGGGTAGCACACAACCCGTCCTCGATGTTGTCCGCTCCCGTCCGATCCCTAAAGATTATATGAATTCCGACTGATTTTGATGAAGACAAGATGAAAAGAGTATCAACCAAGAAGAAACGATATGATGACTTTTATCCTATATTATGATCTATAATTTGATTATATGTATGCTTGTGTTTTCTGCATGTGAGTATCCTGCTGGGCTTTGTAAGCTCACTCTTGTAAATTTTCAGATGACAAGCTTATGGAGGACGAAGTTCAGTAGAGTCCCATGGTATAGCTGAATATTTAAGCTGGCTGGAGCAGATTTTTTGAGTTTTGTTTATTTTGTTTGAGGAAACTTGTAATATTGATTCCGCTGCTTATGAATGATAGAATGTTTTCGTGACATTTTAGAATTTATGAAATTATTAATCTTTAGAATGCATCTCAGGTTTGAATAAAGATAAGAAAAATTTTTATGTTCACCTTTTTATCTTTTATTTGAAAGAACTTTGGTTTTGACGACGGCTTTTGATGGTAATAAAAGTCGGGTCGTCACAGTTGGTATCAGAGAGAAAAACTGAGATGTTTTAGGTTAATATGAATCAACACGGAAACGTAGGACAAGATTAGTTAAGGCAAGAAGAGAGTTAGCTTCACTTATATTTGGTCGGAGTAAATTGTGATAGCAACTTGTGAAAGGTTGACTAACAGAATTGTCTTTTTCAGAAATTAAAGTCGTCTCTTAAGACATGCCCAATAATGGGAGGCGAATTGAACGGATTAACAACTCTCCGGAGCAGGAGGCAAGGTATGTAAATCTGTTAGATAGGATGACTCTAAATATAGAAGATTTAGTTCTATCATCTCCGGTAACCACGTAAATTCCTGAGATCGACCTATGATAATTTTACCAACAAACGAGTTTCTGAATTCTCTAGAGAACCCGACCCATCGAAGGCATACACTTAGATCTAGCAAATAAACAAAAAAATGATGTTACGGTGACCCCATGTCTGGTAGAAGATATGGCGTGCTACCCCGTGCTATTTAGGTAGTGAAGTTGACCTCGGTTGGTTGACGTGAGAAAGATCTTGGATGTTGGGGATTTAGAGATATTATCCTATGTGTTATGGAAGTTTCATGGATTAACATTTTGTGTCGATGGGACTATGATCTAAGTTATAGATAGGAGATGAAATTTCTCAATTTTGATGTCCCAACACTTGCATCTTTGGGATTCCAATTGTACATATGGTTTTGTGATCCCTAAGTTATTTAATTACGGATTTAAGTTCGGTGCAAGTGGTGTCGAGGTTGTGATATTTTGTTTGGAGTTCGTGGATACGATTTGTTGGGTTAACTTGAATCATTTGGTGGTGCAATCTTGGCGTGACATTTACAGAATTTGGTCAGTAAGTTATCAGGTCAAACTGAATTGTGTTAGTAAAAAATATTGTGCCCGGTAATTGAATTGTGCGATTTCAGGTGTGAACTTGAGATAGCTAAAGGACTAAGCCTTAGTCTGATCTTAATAGTGGTTCGGTGCACGAACTGCGGTGCTAATATAATTGGCAAAGGATAGCATCTTGCAATCAGGTTTTAAGATTTGAAGCATGAATTTGAATTGATTATGGTATCAAGAAACTAATATCGTGTTTTGATCGAGGATGTTATTAAAAAGGAAGATTCGGCTAAGTTATCTTTTGATCAATAATTCAAGGTCATGTCAATGCTAATCGTTGAGGATCCTAAGCACGGCCGTGGAAGAATCGGCTTTGGTATCGTGGTAGAATATTCGAGGTAAGTAGGTGGACCGATAAGGTAGTTCACGAATTTCAAAATGTCTAGGAGAATGATGATTGGATGAGCAGACTTTGTGGATGGTTAGGTGTAACCCGTAGGCCGTCGTGAAGGCTTAACGAATCCTAAAATCGATTTGGGTCCATAGCATGTTAATCAATGAAAGTTGTAGCCCCGGCAGTATTCAGGTTAAGGATATGGCTACTAGGAAGTCCACAACGTCGTTTGGGTTTTGTAAGTTCGTTGGCGTTTTATGAAATTTTATGGGTTGATCTTTTGGCCATGTTCTAGTCCATGTTGGGGTGACTTCGTTGGTGAATTCAAAGGAATAATGGGGTGTACGTTGTCATTGAGGATTATGTCATAAGTTTTGACGATTGATAACCCGTATGCCCTCATTGGAAAGGGAGTACGAGTTTTGTTAAGGAAATGCCTTGTTAAACTTGTGGCTTTTTGGTAACATAATTTTGGAGATCAACAAGATTGTAAGTAATGGGTAATTGGGGAGACCAATAAATATCATGAAAGTGCACGGTCAACCGAAGCTGTTAAGTGACCTGGTAAGTATTCCTTGGGGATTGCTATGTCGGTAAGACGATCAGCATGGGAAGGATTCGTAATTGTGAGAACGTAAGTTAAACTGTGTTTTCAGAGACCGGATAGGGTGATTGACGTATATGTCCTTTGGGTTGACCCCTAATGGGTCAGATGAGTTATCATGGGATGTAATGCCTTTGAGAAATGTTAAGGTTATGATACTCACGCGTCGTGATAGGTGGGTACCTTTGATATAAGTGGGGGAGAAAATTCAAGATTAGTGTTACCCCATATATAAGTCAGAATCAGCCATTGAAGTTTCCACCTTGAAAACTTATTAATATCATTTTGAAGATAGCCATTATATAAATTTTAAGAGCCATGTCAAACCCTTGGGATGATTGTAGCCTTGAATATCGTTGTAGTTGGATGATTGTGGGATTCGTCTTCTCGGTGTACTACCCTATGATTATTTTAATCAAGGTTTCTGTATATTGCGGGCTATGTATTTTGGAGAAAATGTTGGTTTACCGATTTTGAATAAAATAGCGTGAATGTACATCGTTCCGACTTTAAAGTTTGATTGTGATTTAAGGTTTGCATCAAAACCTTAGTAAAACTGATCTTTGGGACATCAAGTTGAATTTGATGTGCCGGTGAAATTTCATTAGGTTGATTCATAGCTAGGTAAATAATCAGAGTAGCGCAGCGTAAGCATTGTAGACCCATGGCCTAGAGATTTCTAATTAAGTTGAGGTCCCAGTGACCGAACTCTTTCGAGGCTTGGAATGAATTAAAGTGAAAGTTCATTGATCCGTTTGAAGTATCGAATTGGAAGAATGTCCAGCATGATTGTAAGTCGCTTTTGGAATATCTAGGAATCATTATAAGGCCTTCCTAGTGTCATTGATTGAGAAACTCGGTAGGTGTCTGAGTTGAGTCGTTCGGGAGGCTATGGATTTGATCTGGGATGAGGAATAGAACAATTCAATACTTGAGGTACCTAAAATAGACATAGTATGAGGAAATGATTTCTAAATGTAAGGAGTTCACCTCGGGTTTGGAAATTTGAGGCTTGTTAAATTTCGAGGATGAAATTCTTATAAGTGGGGGAGGTTGTCACGACCCAAAATTTTAATAAGGAAAATTTAACCATCAGGTCCGGTCAACGCACGTTGACCGAAAAACAAAATGTAAAGAAGTCAGATTACGTTGAAGAAAAGGACTCCCGATTTCGTTGGTGAAATGGAGTTCGGATTTTCTCTGGTGAAAAACAGTCCAGATTTCTCTTGAAAAGAAGTTCGGATTTGTTTGAATGAAGTTCGGATTTGTAAAACAAGTCCGGATTACCTTGGGAAAAAGAGGTCCGGATTTTATTAGTAATAACAACTCCGAAATTTCCTAGTAAATAGAAGTCCAGGTTTTCCTTAAGAACTCCGGATTTCTGAAGTAAAATGAAGTTCGGATATTCCTTAGTAAATAGAACACCGGAATTTCGGTGTCGATTGGAAGTCCGGCTTACATTGAAGAAAAGAAGTCCGGATTCTTTCGGAATTAAGAACTCCGGCAATGGTCACTAAAATGCACTCCGGATTCCCGTAAAAAGTCAGTCCGGCCCTGAAGCAGTTGTGAAATCAAAGGAGCCGGAGTGATGACTTGAGACATTGGGAAGATACGACAATGAATGATTTAGCGATTCCCGAAACTGATTGGAAAATGTAAATCATAAATAATCTAGCTAATTCCAAGGTTTTGGAAATACAAAGCCATAAATAACAAACTTGGAAAAATGTGAAGTCATAAATAAAGGTGTAACGACCCAAAATTTTAAGAAGGAAATTTTAACCATCATGTCCGGTCAACGCCCGTTGACCGGAAAACCAAATGTGAAGAAGTCCGGAATTTGCATTGGGGAAATTACTGTCCGGATTTCCTTAATTCAGTCCGGATTCCCATAATAAAAGAAGTCCAGATTTCGTGGGGCAAATGAAAATGAAAAAATTATACTTGGATTGAGTTTACTATATCCAAACCTAAACCCAATACAAAATATAATATATGACAGGTATTGTTACTAACATGCCCAAGGGAAAGAATCCACCCAGGAATTCAAATCATAAAATATGGAGGCTCAATCAGCCTACATGGCCCAAATCAGTGGACATGCCCGTCAGCCTTATCCGAGTAGTTCACTCATTAAAGGAAAACAGAACCAATGCCAACAGCAAAAGTAGTTTCCCTCTCTTATCTGGATTTAAAGGTCTCGAGCGTCGGTTGGAACTACCAGTTGAGTAGTATCATATCCACCTGGTGATTTTTTAGGTGGTTGGTAGAAAAACTTAATCGTCCCCTAACTTCTATAAAAATCTCTCATTTCTAATGAAAAAGGGGGATTGATGCTCAAACAAACTAAAGATGAATTCTAAGACACTAAAAACGCACATACTCTTTTACTAAGATGCTTTTAGAAAATCATAAATCGTAAATAAAATTATTATAACAAATATCTTCATTTGCATACTTCTATTTCTTTCCTTAAAGGAAAATACGGACTTGAGCGTCAGAAGATATACTGGAGAGTAAGTCTCGTCAATCATTTGACCGTATTCTATTATGTTCCATAAGATTTAAATTAAAAGTATACAAAGATCGAACCCGCTTCAGACCGGACAGATAAATCTTGGCTCTCTAATCTGTACTACAATCCAGATCCAATGACGCATTGTTTGCACCGTCTGTAGGAAACAATTAAAAAATCTGACATCACACTTATGTAAAAGTCAACATGGCGAACATACAAACACAAGTCAGTGTACTAGTAAGAGATGCCACCTCATGTGGCATTTACCCTCTTAGGGGCAGTCAGGTAGATGATCATCCTGACCCCTGTATATGTGAGTTTGCGGTGAGAATGGACGACATCTCCAAGGCTGTCCAAACTATTTGCACATGGCTTGATGAGTGGTCGAAGGAGGTTTCATCTTTCGTCTCCCATACAACAACTTCTAAGTGAAGAAAGAGGGGAAGGAAATGCCCGACAGATAAGGGCCGGTGACCTGAAGATCTCGAGGCACAAGCTGCCTCAAAGCAACAAAGTCCGGCCGTGCTTAGAGGGTTGTCTAAGATACAGGAGTTGGGAGGATAGCTCTAAGAGGCAAAGTTCTCGTTATTCCTGTGACGATAGAGAGCCCTCGTACCAGGTAGGAACCTTACACAGTGTGCACCCTCCAAAAGTTGTGAGCCGTCCAACCTCTCAAGCCATACAGAATCCTTCAGAATTAAAGATCTTCCTTAATGAAAAGAGGATGGCAGCTCCTCCCTAGATGGAGGAAAAAGTTAAAAAAATATGGCAACACGTCTTTGAAGGAGATACCGGAGGATGAGTTGCTGACTTGTGGAGATCTCCATTCATAACAGATATTCGAACTCATCCGCTCCCTCACAAGTTCAAGATGCCGCCCCTAGATCCCTACAATAGAAGTACTAATTTGATGGACTATCTAGACTATTTCTATACTTTTCTGAGCTTTCAAAGCTTGGATGAGATAGTAATGTGTTCGTACTTCCCCTTGACTCTAAAACGGGATCCCGAGTATGGTTCTATCGGCTTCAACCGAATTCCATTCGGACATTCCAGGATTTAGCTGACATCTTTCTATTCCAATTCGCCTTTAGCCAGAGGGAGGAGAAGCAACCATGTAATTTGGCCCGAGTTAAGTAAGGGTCAAATGAAAGTTTGAAGAAATTCTTGGCTAGGTTCACGACCGAAGCCAGGAAGATACCTAAACTTACTGATGAGGTAAAATTGAATGCCTTTATATTAACCTTGGAGTTTGGAGACTTTTTCAAACATTTGGCCCATAATGACCCTTAGACTTTCAGAGAGGCTAAGCCTATTACTCAAACCTACATAGCGGCCGAAGAGGCCAATGAAGCAAAATGGCCGGGGACCA
Organism: Nepenthes mirabilis; assembly: GCA_025585075.1. NCBI lineage: Eukaryota > Viridiplantae > Streptophyta > Magnoliopsida > Caryophyllales > Nepenthaceae > Nepenthes > Nepenthes mirabilis. The sequence goes on along the minus strand of JAODPA010118884.1, from coordinate 9,366 downwards.
CATGAATCCTCGAGGACCAAGGAAGCAGTAGAAATCTGAGCCGAAAGTATAGAGGGAGTTCAGGCCCTTGGACTTAACTCCTTTAAACGACTCTTACATCAACATCCTGATACAAATTCAAGATGAAAAGTTCTTTAAATGACCAGTCAAAGTGCGGAGGCTACAGCACTAAAGATTATCGGACGATGCAGAAAGAAATTGAAGAGCTGATCTGAAAAGGACACCCCACCCATTTTCTACAAAAATCCGGACAGATTTTTGGAGTAAGAAATGGAGATGTGGCTGAGCAGTTAAGAAATCGAGTAGCAATTGGGGTCGTGAACATGATTACAACACATCAAACACGGGATGATATTTTAGAGAGCTCAAGAATAGTCACCCGCCACAAGAAGTCAAAGATAGGAGTTAGAGATGACGTCATTAGTTTTAGTAACGAAGATATAACATATGTAATTTTTTCATATTCTGATCCCTTAATTGTATCTACGGTTGTCTCTGATAGTAATGTAGACTATTAGTTGAAACGAGTATTTATTGATAATGAAAGATTAAGAAATTTACTTTATCTCGGTGTATACTTTAAATTAAGATTAAAAAGAAGTCAAATAAAAACTACTGATGGGCCCCTGTACGGATTGGATAACGAATCGGTGCCTGTTCAAGGGGTTGTCCAACTTGAAGTTATACTGGGCACCTATCCGAGGACAGCCGCCATGATACTTTCTTTCTTGATAGCAGACCTTTCCTCGATCTACAACGCCATCCTCAGATATTCCTGTTCAATGGCTTTTGGGATAGTGACTTAAATCCCGTATTTGAAGATAAAGTTTCTGACTCCATACAGTATAAGAGAGGTCCTTGGTGATTAAATGATCAGACAAACATGTTACTTGTCCCAAATCACTCGACATCCATCGGTTAACCAATTGACGGCCTCGACTTCTATGATGAAACGACATTATTGCAAGCTCATTCTGGAGAATTTATAGACCGGATTCCTTTGGACCCCAATGATCCAAAGAAGTACGTTAAGATAGGAAGTTCTCTACCGAAACCTCTCCAAAGCCAACTTATTAGTTTTCTTTGACAAAATTTTGACGTTTTTGCTTGGGTACCTAGCAACATATTCGGGATACCGATTGGAGTAATGCTTAATAAATTAGGCCTAGATCTCTTGGTCAAAAACCTGTCCGATAGAAACAAAGAAATCTTTCGGTTAACAAACCGGTTGCCATTCGTGAGGAGGTGAAGAAACTATTCAACGCTAGATTCATCAGGAGGTTCAATATCTAGACTGGTTGTCTAACTCAATCATGGTCAAGAAGAGTAACGGGAAGTGAAGGATGTGCATCGGCTACAACGATGTCAACAAAGCATGTCCGAAAGACAGCTTTCCATTACCGAAGATTGATCTGCTCATAGATTTAAAGTCCAAACATGAACTATTGAGTTTTATGGACGTGTATTCAGGTTACAACCAAATTCATATGAGTCCGGAGGACGGGAAGCACACGTCGTTCATGCCCAATTAAGGAGTATACTCTTATAAAATTATACCTTTCAGACTAAAGAATATCGGTGCCACCTATCAGCGACTTATCAATAAAATATTTGAGACCTAGATCAGATGAAATATGAAAGTGTATATGGACAAATGCTCGTCAAGAGAAGGGCAACTAATAACTATATTCATGATCTAGACAAGGCGTTCAATTTCCTTTTAGCACACCAAATGAAGCTCAATCCGACAAAGTGTACGTTTGGAATGACTTCAAAAAAAATTTTAGGTTTCATTATTTCACATCAAGGAATTGAAGCAAACCCTAAAAAAATCGAGGCAATCCTCAACATGAACTCATCTTGGATTGTAAAAGAAGTCCAAAAGCTAACTGGAAGGTTGGCAGCGCTCTCCCGCTTTTTGGCCAAATTAGTTGAGAAGTTTTTGCGTTTCTTCAAATCTTTGAGAGGAACGAAGATAGTCGGCTTTCAGTGGACAACCGACTCCAAAGCTACGTTCCGAGAGCTCAAGGAGTATCTCTCGAATCCACTACTTCTGACTTCCCCTCAAGAAGGCGAGGAGTTGTATTTGTAGCTTACTGTATCTAATACTACCTTCAGCTTGGTCCTAATTAAACAATAGTCCGACTGATAGCGGCCTGTGTACTATGTCAGCAAGATTTTGACCGACCTAGAGACCTCGTATTTTTATGGGGAAAGGATGGCTCTGACACTTGTGTATTCTATCCAAAAATTTCGACCGTATTTTCAGGCGCATAAAATTATCCTGATTGACCAGCCATTAGAAGGAATATTGTAGAGGCCAGACATGCTAGGATAACTGGCCAAGTTGGCCATTGAGTTGGGCGAGTTTGACGTGGAGTTTTAACCGATGTCGGCTTTAAAAGGTCAGATCCTGGCTGACTTTATCATTAAAACAATGACCCCCAACATTAAAAACTCTTGACCTCATTAAGACCGACAGTTAGCAAAATACTCCAGTATGAACTTTGCACATAGACAGTTTTTCAATGCAAGCAGGCTGTGGTGTCGACATGGTCTTGAGAACTCTTAATGGGTCTGAGAAAATATTCAATGACACACGGATTTCCAACAATCAATAATATTACAGAATACGAGGTGTTACTTGTCGGACTCAGATTGGCCAAGGAGTGCTCAGCCAAAAATCTAATAGTTTATAGTGACTCGGAACTGGTTATTAATTAGGTTCGAGAAAATTTTGAGGCTTGCAACCGTAGCTTTTCAAATATCTCTCAAAAGTCCAAGGCTTGACTTTAATATTTGATCATGTAGAGATGAGAATGAAAAAGACAATGGACTAGCAAGAGTCGCAGCGACCAGGGACCTTAAGCAATACACACAAGAAATGTATGAAATCCTTGAAGTTTCCAGTGTATAATGGCCAAGTAAGATCAGTTCGCATCATTTGAAGTGCTTGTAAATTTTGTGACATCTTATTAATAAAATAATTATTTATTATTTGTTCATATGAATATTTGTTTGTTATTTTATGAGATCGCATAATTTAGACTGCCCCTAAGTCAGGTGAGATTCTTTCACCTATCCCTCTAGCCACATTTGGTGGTCAATAAAATTCAGTTATGTTACCGAGAGGTTTGGACGAGGTCGTATTATTAAAACTTGGTCACAGAACCAAGTGGCCCGAATAAGGCAGAAAATTAGAAAACTTAAGAGGCTTATTTAAAGCACAAATACAAAGACCTCCAAGGTAGCATCTAACTGACCATGGTCCAAAAAACTTAAATTAGACACACAATAGCTCTGATGCCCTTCGACTTGTCTGAAGAATAGAAACCATGTGTGGATAACGGCTTAAATAATCTTAAGTATTTGACATTTAAATATATAATATCTGGCCAATTTATATATATAAGTATAAATAACCAAGAGAGAAAGAATCATTGACACAATAATGAAACAAATTTCATTTCATTATGAAAAAAATGTTACAAGTACTATGACAAGTATAATAAAAATAAAAAACATAAATATTTATTCCGGATGAGGATAAGGCTGCGAAATCTCTGGCAGAGGGTCCCAAGAGTCCACATCGTCTCCGGGATGGTACAACATATCTGAGCTATGACGTACTAGTGTTCCTAGGATGAAGTATGAAAATTTGAATACTATGAGCTACGATTTTGGTGATGTGTTAGCAGAGGCCGATATCGTCCTAATACTCGTGCTTTATGACTTGCCCGATGTCATCTGGACTATTAGACGCCTGAAGCTCACTCTCTAGCATGAAATTCTAGTCTTAAAGGAGGGCATATTTCTACTTCATCTTAGATAACTCGCATTTGAATCGAAAAATACACTCCTCTGTAATCAAGAATTTCTCTTTCTCAATAATATCGTGAGCCAGGCGGTCGGCAGCGAAGACAAGACAATGGATCAGTTCTTAAAGTTGCAAAAAGAAAGCAAGTTAGAAGTTATGAAGAAAGTAATAAAAGAACTAAGAAAAGGTTCAGCCAATACCTTAGAAATAGAATAACATCCTGAAGGAGCATCACTTGTGGGAACCTCCAAAGCCTTCTAGACCTTGAGCTCCGAGGGCTTTGCAGCAGCCACCTCAACCACCTTAACCACCTCATTGATTCCTCTGGCAAAAACATCCCCCTTGTCCTCAAGCGTTGGGAGCTCGAAATCAGATGTTTTGACTGTTGCTTCTAGAGCTGCTTCTGCCTTAGCCTTGGACGTGGGGGCCTCCAAAAGTGGCATGTCTACCGCCATGACTCGTCCCTCAACCTCGTCTTCAACTCTAACCTTGGGCAATGGGGGCTCGGGAGAAAGTACCTCAGCAACATCAGCTTGAAGCTCCGAGGTGCCACCTTAAGGATGCTGGCCACCAGGAACTCAATTAGAGGCACCTCCTCGGCCTCTCCAAACTGAGTATCACTAAACCAGGAGGCACATTTGGCAAAGCTCGTAGGAATATTGGGTTGGGGCTCCTCGGACAGTGGAGGCAGAACGGCTGGCACCCCAAATGAAGCAAGCGTCGGAGCACGAATTGAAATATCTTCGGCTCCAACTTTTATAGCAGACTCCGAAGGTTCGTAACTTTTATCTAGCCTGACGGTCCCAGAAGTTTGGGTCAATGAGGATGCAAAAGTTGGGTCTACTCTAACTGACGGCCTCTTTCTTCTTATTAGCTGATCGATACTGGCTTCCTCTTCAAAGGAGGACTCGACCGATGCCTCTTTGCATTCGAGCGCTTGGGACGACGGCTCTTTTATTTGTAGAGGCCTTTGTTTCCTCTTATACTTCCTTTTGTGAACTGATAGTATTAGAGGAGTGTCCGACCCCTAAAGTGCAGGCTCCCATTTATCCTGATCCAGAGATTTGGCAAGCAGCCATCTATTCTTCTTATTCTCATTGAAGGAGCCGGCCTTTTCTTTAAGAAGATCTATCAATGCCATGGCCAACTTCTTCTCATACTCTATTATTTCAGTATTAAAAAACTGAAGAGACTCGACTATATTCGTTGGAGAGCTCATATCTGGAGGGAACTGCCAAATAAAAGAATTGGTCCTTTTATCTCTTCATTGAGTTAGGGTTTTCCCCATTCAACTCAAAATCAGGCCGTGGAGAGATCAAAATCTAGTCAGCTCTATAATAAAAACGAAGAATAACTTTCACAACTTTGGTTTCTAATACCAGGTCGTAAATATGAGCAAAAATATACAAAGAAACTAAATACTTGACTGTGTTAGGTTGCAGTCTGGCGACCGGAATGTGGAGGGCCACCATTATTCTGTACAACTCTGGTGCCAATGGAAAACAGAGACAGCCTTTCAGATGAATCTTGTAGACGATGATGTAGCCTTTTGGTGGAGAAGAGGCTCTACCACCGACTCTAGATAGGAAATAAACCAGCGAGTTTAGAATCTTACACCGAGCTCGAAGGTAGTCGATGTTAGCGGATGTGAGAACTGACTGAATATCGTTGACGTTGGGAGCCACTGAAGAAGAAGGGTTTCAGAGATGAAGATGGTGACGAAATGATTTTGAAAAGAAGCAATAAATGAACGGTTTCAGAATTGTGAAATTGAAGGATTTGGGATTATTTATAGATGAGACATTTGAGTTGAAATAACACCGTTGAGATGAAAATTCAAAAAAACACGCCTCATCATGATGGTGATACGTGTCGTCACCTCATAGGCTCTGCAGCACGTTAAATCACCTGAAGTTAGTAATGATGACTGGTGTGTTCCCAAGAACAGCATGGGACTCAAAACAACTCACATTTAATGCTACTACTAACGGCACGAATAAAGTCTATCAGATTAATAGCCCTCGTTTAGTAAAGCCCTTAGACTAAAAGTCCTCGTCCATCCAGCCAATGAAGTCTATCGGACTAAGAGCATGAGTTTGGACAAATGACTGCCCTCGGATATCATACCAGAAGACTAAATTTTAAGCCTTCTGGCTTGGGGGTTAGTGATGGATATTGTTACTAACAAGCCTATGGGAAAAAATCCACCCAGGAATTCAGCCCATAAAATATGGAGGCCCAATCAGCCCATATAGCCCAAATTAACAGACGTACCCGTTGACCTTATTAGAGTAGTTTGGTCCTTGAAAGAAAAAGGAACCAATGCGTTGGCTGAAACAATTTTGCTCTTTTATTTGGATTCAACGGTCTCGAATACCGGTTGAAACTGCCAGCTGAGCAACATCTTATCCACCAGGCGATTTTTTAGGCAGTTAGCAGGAAAAGTCAACCGCTCTCTAACTTTTATAAAAATCTCTTCTTTCCAACATAAAAAGGAGGACAACACTCAAACAAACTAGCGACGAATTCTAAGACGCTAAAAGCGCACACACTCTCTCTTATTAAGACACTTTCAGAAAAACATAAACCACAAATAAAATTATTTTAACAAATATCTTTATTTGCGTGCTTCTATTTCTTTCCTCAAAGGAAATTATTGACCTAAGCGTTATAGGATATACCGGGGAGTGAGTCCCGCCAATCCTTTGACCGTATTTCATTATATTACACAGGATTTTGATTAAAAATATATGAAAACTAGATCCGATTCAGATCTGACAGAGAAATCTTGGCTCCCTAATCCGTAGTAGAATCCAGATTAGAAGACACATCAATATATATATATATATACACACCTAACTCTTAGTATGAATTTAATCTTTACATTCTATTTTCATTGTGTACGTAAATTCTCATTATTAGAGTGATACATATTTAATTAAATTGCTTAGTGACTGAGAAATCAGAGTTTTTGCTTACCTCATGAATTTAAAATTTGAAATATTTACCAATTATTTGATAGTTAAAAGTATTTTCAAATGTTTTTAGTGGTTTAAGGCGTGTTTAATAGATTGTAAACTTAACTATTTGTCACTAAATTATTTTTTTAAGTCAAGTGCCTTAAACTATGCTAATATTATCAAACTTCTCAATTTTTCTTTAAGATGAAAAACACAATTTGTGGTTGGGTTTGAATAAGATTTGGGTTCAAATATAACACAAGTTAGCAAAATTTTTAACCAATCCGAAGTATTTGAGTAAATTTGAATTGTAGGTTTAAAGTAGTGGACTGGATTTGACAGCCACGACCGAACAATTGTGATCCCCTATTATTGAAGGGGCCGACCAGCCGCCTCAAATAAATGTGGCGGGACCGCTTATTTTGGGGTGAGCCGTGGCCGATGGGTCTTGCTCAGTTGCAACCTCGAAGCTCATTGGCGGTAATCAGTTTTGGAGCCATTTTTCTTATGGCTCATTTGCACGGAGGCTGAAAGTGAATATTGCTATTGATCATAGATTTGAATTATGCAAAAAGCCCCCCTGACATAGCTATTACGTTTGTAGGACTTTTTTTTTTTTTTTTTTTTTTATGTAAACTCACTAATTGTATGCCTTATTTTTATAAAGATAAATTGAATTTATAATTTATAATGGTATTACAACTAATCGAATATTTAAATACGATTATTTATATTAATTGGATACACGTCAGTTGTGGAGGTTTTGATTGTATGTTTGATGTGATATGATATGTATGTACGCTACGAGACTTCCATGCATCTATCTAGTTAGGATTTTAACTTCGACGGGAGGCTATTACAACTTACTATATAAGCCAGGACAGCTCTCCTCTTCCCACCATCTTCTGAAATCCCAATTCTCACAAGAGGAGAGTAAGTTGGTGGCTTATCCCATTAAGAGCTGACCTGCAAGGGAGGAGCAAAGTGAAGAGATCTAGCCCCAATTATTGTCCGTTTTGTAGAGGATTTAAGAACACATTCAATATGATATCTTCCGCAGGTATGATATACCAATTAACTATTATTTCGATTATTCTAAATATTATTTTTGTGAGTCTTATTTTTTGACAATGTTGACATCATGCCTTCGACTGAGAAACGACGATTATTTGCAAATCAAGTCCTTTATCTACCTCCCATCTATTGAAGTATTAAAAAGGCTTTTGGAACATGTACCACAACTATGTCGTTTAGGGTGGGGTGGGTTGACATCTCCAGATTTTATGACAACGATGCGAGTACCAGAGTGCGAAGGAAACTAGTTCGTTCGTGTCTTCAAATCGAACATAATTGTCGAGCCTGGCATCCTAAATCCCAAATGCTTCAAGCTTCAAACTTTTCTCCATATCACAACATCAACCGTACAACAGAGTCCTGGTTCGTCAGCTCAATATGAATCTCTCTCCAAGCATGTCTGTAACAGAATGCCAAAATTGTAGAATAAAATTGTCGGGCTCCCTGCATGGTGCAGCTCCAGCCAACGACATATACACCGATCTTCAGCACTTGATGCCACAGAATGTGCCACTCTTTTAACTATCAATTTGTCGAGCCGCATGTCATTTGTGATTCTGCATGGTCCTCAACCACAGGCAGACCAAATATACTGGGGTAGCGAACGAATGATCCTACCACTATGTGTTTTGCATCCAAACTACATTTTACACACAGTTGCTTTTCCTGTGATAGTCAGCCAGGGGTTTAAAAAAGATAAATATATACAACTACAAAGATGAGCGGACATGAGAGAACCAAACGCGTATCTGTCAACCCCAATATATGTTCAGAGAGGAGTAACATAAATGTCAAACATGGAGGAAGAGAAAAAGAAAATCCAACTAATTTGAAGGGAAGATGAGAGGTAAGAGGCAAAAGGAAAGACAAGGCAAAAAGATTTCAGCAGCAAATATCAAGAAGAAGCTGTTATTTAACAAATAGTGCCCATACACATGTATCTGAAACTGACGAAGAAAAAGAAGCATGTATGATGCAAATATTGGATTCATTATAAAGGGATACTAATTGGAAACGGTACTCTTAACCTTTAACTGTAATTTTTTACACAGGTTTTGGTTTTATTTTTTCTTTCACATAGCCACTTACGATGTGTATTTTACCACCATTAACAACCTCTGGCCCATTCCGTGCCATTTTAAAATATTACAATTTAATCCTCGCATGTTTGGAAATGCCTTCACCAATTTAAAAACCAATAAAGAATTTTTAGTGGCCGATTTAATGCACAAGGCCTCATGTATTGCGGGCTCTGATGGTCACATTTCTGCAGCTTTACAACTAATGAGAAGAGTTGTTTCCACGGTTTAAATTAAGCATCTCTGGGTCAGATGGAGCAACCTAACATTTTGTGCCATAGCAAATTGTAGTTTTTACTGAAACAACTCAAGACATATAGCATAAAATAGCACAAGAAATGATAATAATCAAGATGATTAATCCAAATAAATAAAAAATCATTAGTCATTAATTGACCAAAAAAACCAGTGGTTATGTAAAAAACGTGAATATATA
>JAODPA010118873.1:0-18401 GCA_025585075.1 Nepenthes mirabilis | reverse complement strand
GTTTATGTGAATGCTTTACGAAAATGTGTTGATTCTTGAGTGTATTTAACGGGGATGAATATTCGGACGATTTAAGCATTGCTAACATGTTTCCACATGGTTGAGTGGTATTTTTTGGACCGAGCGCTACAACAATTTTAGGTTACAACAATTGATTCCAATAAATTCTTTCCACAATGACAATCTGGATACATTAAACCTTCAGATACATACTAATATCAATTAGATTGACTTTCAGTGGAAATATATAAATCGTTGGAGCAGTAGAGCCAAAATATTATTTGAGGCATCTTTGCATCGAACGACTTGAAATACCATTTCGAGTAGACGGAATAATATCACAGACATATTCGGTAATGGATAAGCTTTATAGATGAAATAATACACGTCGTGGTAAGAATCTTATATGAGCTAATTTATTTAGATTTATTTTATGATCCCTAGTGTGAATTTATTACGCTATGGCCCAACAAAGTGGAGCGATTATGTACTATGTAGGCGAATGATATAGATGTCATATGACTTGAGGAGCATACTTGGGACTTCAAATGAACATCGTCGCTATTGGTGCTCCACTTTACACCCCGAACCCTCAATAAGTGTCAAACACAGTGCAGCCTCGCTTCGGTAGGATGAGACGACGTGGACTGGCTGATGTGCAAGAAGCGGTGCCCATTGTCAAACGTGAAGTCCAAATTGCTGTAATACCACCATGTTGGAGTTATAATTAATATAGTTTGTCATCAAAGATGATACCAGAGGAAGATCCTAACATGGACCAATTTGATGGGTATGCTTCATTTCCAACGTCATATCCACTAAACAAACTCCAATATCCACTTTTTTCCCTCTATTTTACCAACCGTTTATGCCATCGGGCCTGTTTATTCAAATGGAATACAGCGTTGAATCATTATCATTTGCGATAGGCATATGCCATCTTGACATGGAAAATATTGTTCATCAATATACAATGTCTTGGGGTAGTTCTAGTCAAGATGATGTTGAGGCCCCTGCACCTCAACCACAAACCCCAGCTCCGGTCCAATGGCCAAGAATGAATAGACAACCCGTTGTTATACATTATGTAATAGTCAATGCAAATTAAGTACAACAACCTTACATGCAGGAATATAACAAGTTCATTTGTTGAAACTATTCATAGGTGTACGTCTTATTGATTAAATTCTGGGTATTTCCTCATTTCTTAAAGCTTGGGTTGTATTTGTTCATGTCATCAAAAACCTATGCTTCCCTATTGAATATTTCGACTAAATAACCGTTAGAGCGTTACATATTTAGTAATCAAATTCATACTAATTTGTAAACACTACACCGATAACCATCTTCCTTCACACTATTGTTGATGTGAATTGAATCATTTGACCAAATGAAAAAAATGTGTTTGATAAGTTTAGTAAATGGCGTGCTCCCTTTAGTACTCCATTTATACTTTCTTCCAAATTTATCATCGTCTGTCTATAGTGCCTACCACCATCATGTGAAATAATCCAATTGCCTTTTAGTATCTTGTCCTCTTAACTATATGATTCCATGTCCAATCCCTTAATCCTGTAATTCATTGCTTCACATTTTTAGGATTGAGCTTGGCTTCCTATTCATTAGTTATATGATACTTATGTGAACTCAAGTGTATAAAAATTAAAAAATAAAATATAAAAAATTTAAATGAGTATGAAAAAATCAATAATATATAACAAATTCTTGATTTTTTTTTTATTTTTATGCATTGCATTATAGTTAGACATGAAATGACGCAAGTAGTAAGACGGTGAGTATGGAATGATTCCAATGTAAATGTCGCATTTGAGAGATAAATTCTTGAAAGTCGATCCAATATGATGAATAAATGTGGCCATTGTGTAACCTACTCCCGTGTGCAATCTAAAAGCCACCCCCAACTATTATGATTCTCTCTCTCAATTATTGCAAAGACAAGAAGGCATATGTATTTATTATTATCACTGAAACTAGTTATCAATAATTTTTTTCTATAATTTTCATAAACGACTTTAAAATTTCTTACGTCCAAGCAATCAATAAAAAAATTATAAACTATCAGAGTAGTTATCCTTTTACAAAAATTGATGTTCTCATTAAATTAGGCATCCAATAAATGACTAAGTTTTTTGGTTGGATACTCCTCCCCAATGACTTTTTAAGTTGCAAGCAATCTACAAACCATACCTTAACAATGTGTCTAGCCACAAATGCATGCCGATTTGCTTTGACAGCCCTATCTTTAAAAGAATTGGCCCCTTCCTTTATAGAAATAGCTTAGTCTTCAAGTAAATTATTCCGGCTTTCCATCTCATTAGCCTTGCTTTCCTACTTGAGCAATTCTTTCTTCAAGTAGATCAATATATCATTGAGGTTTAGCATTGTGGCTGTAATCACCACTTTGCATTCCAAGGTATAGGTGAGTAACTTCTTGATCTAAACAGAAAAAACATTCCCTTGACTTGGTTTATCGGCGCTAAGAATTGTAAAAGAATATGTTAGCAACAATAAAAAAGACAGTAACAAAATCAAAGTCAAGAATAAAGATATATCTCCCAAGTGAAAAAGTTCTCTTCTACGATATAGTTAGATGATAGGCCAACGGCACTAAGGCCCGGAAAGTATAAAGGCTTCTGGTAAAGGAGTGGCAAGATCGGCTGAAACGATGGGGTATTAAAACCTGGAGCTCCCTAAAAATTTTAGTCTCCTTGCTACTTAGATAAAGGGATACCGAATGGATCTCAGTACCTTTTATAGCGAAGGTGTCACTCATAGCACCTTTAGATTAAGAGGAGATAACACGAGTAGTTGGAGCTTCAACTGCTATTCTAACTAAAAGAGAAGAGTAGGGAATGATAGGAATCCCATATTGAATAATGATGGGACCAATAACATTTGACACACTTCTACCTGCAGAGCATTATGAAGAATCAAGCTCCTCATTTAACAAAATAAATGGGATCCTCTAATTGTCACATAAAATAAGAATCCTTTTGAAGACCTCACAAGGAAAAAGGTGTAGACCGGAGTCAAAGACTGTATGGCCTCCTTAGCTCACATCTCAACTCTTTCTTTAGCCAAACACTCGGTTAAAACAACGTCAACCCCCCGTGATACTTCATCAGCAATAGAATGTCAGAGTGAAACTTAGGAAGCATCCCCAATATGATGCCCTCCTTTTCGGGGGATGAGAAAGCAAATAAACAATTACATTACCCCCGACAGTAATGTACCAATTCATTACATCCAAAGCAGTGGAGGAAAAAAGGCTACTAGCATTGTTTAACTTGGTGACATGTTCTTTCAAGAGGACACCATGAGGCTTGGTATAAAAAAGTTAATTTTCATTGACTAAACCGGAATAAGCTGAATTTGCATCAGTCTAATCATTCAACAACATTCAGTTGATTAATACTGTTAGAGACATTTATTTAATTGGCATATTCCGTGACCCTATGTATTATTGTATGAATGTCGGGTTATGGGTTGTCGGGTTAAAGTCCGTTCTGTCCGTTCCGCTCTCTAGTCGCTCGAGCCCGTCCGAAGTCTCGGTGCTCGCTATGCGCTCGATACCCGCTCGAGCCGAAAATCCAGTGCGTACCCCGTTCACGAGGCGCTCGATACCCGCTCCAACCGAAAATCCAGTGCGTACCTTGCTCGCCAGGCGCTCGATACCCGCTTGAGCCGAAAATCCAGTGCGTACCCCGCTCACCTGGCGGTCGCTACCCGCTCGAGCGAACGCAGGGTTTCTCTAGAAACTCTCTGTCTGCCCGCTGCGTGCTCGGTGCAACGGGCAAAAATTTTTGAACGATTTTTTACACCCTCTATAAATACTGGACTTAGGTTATTAAAACCCTAACAATTCTGGAGAGATTATTTTCGTACCTCCTTGAGAAGAAAGGTCTATTGTGCTTCAATATTATTGTACCCCTTGAGAAAACTAAACATTACAAAATTACTCTTCATGCTGAAACAAGTTTTCTCACCAACCTTCTTTCACAATTGCATCATTGCCTTCTACCTTCGTTTGGAGACGTTGGTCCGTGAAGAAGGAGACTCGTTCGTGGTTGGCAATTCAAGTGGCACGAGAGGGAAGATTAACGTGAAGACCGGAAGGTGTCCGGTTCCGTTGCCGCGGGCAAATCCAAGGAATTCCTTAGTATGGATTATATGACGGCAGTAAGTCGGCTAGGTTAGCGCGTCGTTACCACTCGATCTGTAAGTTGATTTTCATAGTGCATTGCTTCCCTGGCCGTTGAAACCCGGAGTATTTTTCTCGATACCGTGGGTATCGAGTTTTTACTTCGTCACCAAAAATCGTGTCTTTATATTATTGCTTACGTACTTTGTTTACTGCGCATGATTGTTAGTCTCGTATGCATCTAATACTAAATATCTTTTACGTGTATTAGATATTTATTTCTATTGCTTTCGTTATACTTTTAACGGGGTCGAAATTTGATTGTTCACGTTAGCACCAAAACGTGCTTTTTCAAATACTTCAATAAAGAAGAAGTGATCCTTCCAATTTTTCACAATGTCAGGATTTCTTTCACTTATTTCAGAACTCCTTTTAAGAGTGAAAGAAATTCAATCATTTTCTTGATTGAAATATGAAAAAGATTTTTACTATTTTTGCAACCAATCTAAACTCATGGTACTAAAAAAGACACACAAGGCCACAAAGTATTGGATGATATTTTGGTAGAGTCTTGCAATAGGAATTTTCAAGACTTCCATAATTTCCATAAGTTCCTTAACTATAGGGATGTGAAGTTTGTTTTTCAAGTGAGCTTCATAAATTGCAACGAAGCTCTCACGGAGAGAACATGCCCTCTCATATGGTGACGGAACAATGTGCAAAATGATAGTCAGAATGTCATACCTATTATAGATATCAAGTATATCAGGGAGTGATACAAGTGAAGCTTTGTTGACAACATCATGAAGAATTCTTCGTGGAGCCATTGTTGACAACAAGAAATGAGATTATTGAATATCGAAGATTTAAAATTCAAAAAATTATGTTTTGAGAAAGTGTAGAGGCAAAAAAAAAAAAAAAAAAAGAGGCTCAACTCAAATTTAAATGGAGGAAAGGGAAATGCTAGAATTTGCAAAAAAACGGTTCAAGTTTGGAAATGATGTATTTTAAGAAAAGTAATAATCCAAATGACACATCTTTTTTTTTTTTTTTTAAATCTCTCATATTAAGAGATATTTTCTACCTCATTTAAAATGATCAAAACACTGCATATTGATAACGAGCAAAAAAAAAAATTTAAATGATGCGATGTGTGTCTCATAAAAATGAATGCCATCTGATGTAGCATTAAATGTACCATTAACGAATCATTTTAGTCATAAGAGTTATTATGACATTGACATCCTCTTAATTAAAGTTCAACTAATTGTTTGAACGCAACAAAATGAAATCCAACTAGTTCTAAAAGATATGCTAGTTAAGCTCTTAAAATTTTAGTTTGGTTTTCCTAAGGTCCCCAATTTATTATTAGGCCAAATTGTTAGATTTTATCAAAATCAAAAGTTAATTGTTAGGTTATCATTCAGTGTACTCTCAAATCTCATGATCGAAAAATTCTATCCGAATTTGTTAATTAATCGAAACTATATATGACTTTTCATTCCAATATGGATGTACACAAGTGCAAATATAAAATAATAGACAAAAGAATATAATCTAAACACAAAAAATAAAAAAATATTAACTTTTTATTCATTCTTGGTAACACTTATATTCAAGACACATTTTAGCATGGAAATATAAAGCCGATCGGCTTACAAATAGAAAAAGAAAAGACACCAAGGTGATGATCATCAGTAGCAAAAGGATCATCTTGCCTCGCTTCTACAATATCTCGTCCAAAAGGAGAAAGAATAAGAGTAACACCTAACAAGGAGGCTCTCGGAAACTAATGCTAGACAACTAGATGCGCACAACAAGTGCATTTTGATCCATATGCTAGTCCCATTAAAGATAGCCACATGAGTTAATACGCACCTAGAGATACAAAGTTACCCTCCAATAAGTCTGGCGAAAAGTTAATCTGGCTAGGGATGTTGTGTAAAAAAAGAGAATCAAGATAACTCCACCTCTAAAAGTTTGTTTTAAGATGAGTTTCATCATTGATATTGATAGAACACTATGGCAATAAGATCATCTCTCTTTTGTCCAAAAAAAAAAAAAATCCGCCAAACAAGGAAATGGTAGAAGGATTCAGCCAAACCCGTAAGCTACTAAGGCATGAGAACTGGATGAAAACGATGTAATGAGAGATTAGCTCATTTTATACCCAAAGATAAGCCTCGAAATAAAGTGTTTTAAAGTAAATATATGCCGTCAATAGTTAAGGAATCCCTGTTAAAGTCATAGGATTGAAGGACGTGATTGACGCAACATATCAAGAATGACAACTCTATTACTTTGAGTCCCTTGTTCAAGTATATTTAAAATTTGAATTCAATCTTCAAATATATGGACTAGTGTTGGATATAGAAATAATTATGCTGACCTAATTCATCAACCTAACAAATTTGTGAAAGCACGTATTGTCTGGTCTAGTAGATCCAAAATCAAAGAACTTGACATCTAATTTTGATCTAATTCTAATAAGAATAAATCAAAATTTGACAAGTTTTTCGGCCATTATTAAGCAAAACACAAATTGGATTAAGTTATGTCTTAATAGCTGCATAATGTCAAGCCAAGGGTTAGACTAATTGAGTGGTTTATCTAATTGAACGATTTGTATACTCTATAGTTAGCTCAGATGAGATTATTTAAAACAACTAACATCAACTACTCATCATCATCATCAATTTAATCTTTAGGCAATAATTGTCTTCAATTAACCCTACGATTAGAATATATATAATGGTGATTAAACTAATCAATTTTTAACTAATTTAACCACCTAAATCATGGCCGGTTATTCGTCCTTAGAAAATTACCAACAACTAACAATATGACTAAATATACCCTATTGTTTTTTTTAAAAAATAGGATTGATTTAAAAAAATTCGGAACAAAGTATAAACCTTTAACACATTAGTTCTTTTACAAACTATAGAACTAAATCATCCATTTCTTTTTCATCCTTTTAATCTCTTTCACATTTTAAATTTTTATAAAATTTATTAATTTGAGTATCGAAAGAGATATCAGAGAGTAAATTTCGGTTCTTTTAAAATTCTTATTTGTTAATATAATGTATAATATTCAAATAGAATATTCGATAATACAGTCTAAGTATATTCGAATCATAACCCAAATTCCAAGTACGTATCGGGTTGATTAACTATTGGTACCATGCTCATATTAATAACTGATGGAATATCTTTAGTTCACATTGGAGAGATATAATAATTACCATGTATCATCATATTTGTTTTCTACTTTTACAAACAACTAGATTGTTGAAATTTTAAAAATATTGTCAGATAAATAAAATATAAAGTCTACATTATTGTCATTTGTGATATCAAATGACCCAAATTAAATGACACTCTCAGCTGATTCTGGATATTTGTGTATAACATAAGAAATTCAATGAGAATCATCCGGATTTTAGTTTTTTACTATGCTTTTTATTAATTCATTAAAATTTGAGGATTTGCTTACATTTACTAAACTGACGCTGATGCTAAATTTAAAAGTGAAATTCAAATAAAGAGAATTGAAAATCTACTAAAAATAATCATATTCAGAATCAATAAACTATTAAAAAGTTAACAGTTATTGCGTCCTCGGATACTTACTCTGACCAGGACGAGGATTCGACAGCAACACCAATACTTGTTTGCACGAAACAGAGAAAGAGAGAATACGCGGACTAATGCACGAGATGTTTTTTTACGTAGAAAACCTTCTCTTGAATGAGAAGGAAAAACCACGAAACTTTTGTCTGAGAACTGTTTTACTATACTGAGTTTTGGTTACAAGAGGCTACGGACTTAGTGTATGGAAACTCAAAGAATCACTCTTACAGCACTAACCCTCCTTCTCTTTCTCTTTCTTTCTTTGTTCACTCTCTATAATAGGTAGTGGGAGTAAATGTTGGGATCATTTTCTTGGTAAACAGTTAATATATTTATAGTGGTTGAGCTTCCCGTTGGCAGTTGACCATGTGGGGTTTGCATGTACAGTGAACCCTACCACCAACTCTACCAATCCCTCTTCTGTGTTAGGAAGGTGGCATGCACGCCCGCTTGGTGTGACGTCTCCTCTGCAGGGCCGCGTGCTTTGTTAGCCATCATGCTTTTTGCAATCTGATAGGTTAGCCACCAAATATTTGACGTGCTGATTTCACAGGTGAGGTGGTGCCCGAGACCCATCACGAATCCATGAGCCATGATGGACTTCAAGCCCACTCTGCTTCGTGGGCCAGTCCTGATGCTTGAATTTTTTGGACCTCTGGGGCATATTGGCCCAATTCCTAGAGGCGGATCTTTTATTGCGAACCTTGAGTATCAGTACCCATCACTAACCTCCCATACCAAATGTTTGAGTACTTCAACCTTTGGTATGCTTGCTATCCGCGAAAATATTTCAGTTGTCAATCGTAAGAGTTCTTTGTGGAATTCTATCCATGCCCTTTGCTCTTTCCAAACGTCTGCGTCCAAGGTCGGAACCAAAATGCTAGAGAGCTCGCTGAAACTTGTGTCTTGCTCAAAACGTCTGCGGGATTTCAAGGTCTACTATTCAACCAGAACGTTCGAGGACCCCTTAGACCTTTTAGGCACTACTAGGCGCTCATAAATGATTGCCATCTTTGTGTGCCTGCATCATTTTAGCCTTGACGCGGTTACACCTGAGCGCGTTGAAGCACGCTCGTGTTCGTGAATCCTCTCAAGGGCTGAGAGCTTGGCCAGCGCTGCCATTTCTTCCGTTAAAGTGCATTGAATGTGTAATTAAGGGTATTGATGTCACTTTGAAAATTGAGGACCCGCTATCTTCGGGAGTGCATGGAGGACTGGTATGTGGCGAGGGTATGATGGGGCGTGCCTTCTTGAATTTTGAAGCATTTTCAGCCGTTTCAAGTATGATTTTTTGCCTTCATTTTAGCCTACTTCCTCCCACTTTGCCTTTCAAAATTTTCCAAGTCCTCTGAACGCTCTCTAGTACTTCACCGTTGTGCACAATCTATCTTCCTCTACATATTCCTTCGAACATTAATGGTACCAGGGGTGAAGGATATTGCGTCTTCCTTGTCTTTGGAGAGCCTTGAGGGCATTCGCGTTAAGTATGACATACCTGATATGATGGCTATGGTGGCCCCCAAACCCACTAATAGGACGTGTAGTCCACCTGATGGCTTTATCACAGTATACGAAGTCCACCATAAGGGAGGACTTTGCTTCCCAGTTCCTATGGAGTTATCATCATTGTGAGGGCCCTTGGCATGCCGTTCGTGAGACTACAACCTAACGCCATCAGGTATCTCATTTCACTCTACGTTTTCACTTGCTGCCATAAGAAAGTTCTTGAGTTTGCCGTGGTGAAGGTTATGTTTCGCTTCACCCATAACTTGGACTGGATTGTTATGACGTCACGTCCTGAGTTCGCTGTTATGAGCGGTGGGAATCCTGATTCCACTAAGAGATAGAAAGACAAGTTTTTCTTTTTGGCGGTTTGAGAGAATTTGGCTGTCGGCAACACTTAGGGGAATGTGGTTGAGGTGTGCTGCTCGTACTCCTCCAGAGCAGAGAGAGATGCCGCCAAGGAGGTTAGGGATTTGGTGATGGACAACCTTGGCAGCTTCAACGATAACAAGAAGAATATTTGGCTAAGACCTGAGAACCAGGTGAAAGCCAAGTGGGGTACTCAAGTCAAGGACTTTGGTGCTGCTGTGGTTTTTCAGAAGAAGAAGAAGAAGCTGAGAAAAAGGAGGTGACTCTGGCGCTGCTGCCGTTTCTCAGAAGAAGAAGAAGCTGAGAAAAAAGGAGGTGACTCTGAGGATCGAGGAGCTAACTAAGCAACCAAAGAAGAGTCACCGGACTAAGACTTCGAAGAGATCGGTGGCCATTGTTGAGTACTCCACGTCCGATGAAGACATTGTCGTGATAGCGCCTCTCATTAGGAGGCCAGGACCCCCACCGGTGGCTTCCGTCCTAGACTCTTCTAGTGTCAGACCTTCAACCGCTGTCGAGTCATCGGGGTAGCCTTCTGAGCTTGTGGTGCAGGCTATCACCCAATCTATCCTCGAGGAGCCAATTCCTGACATCCCTTTTGGATTCTTTGGTGTGGTCTCGGACTGGATGGATACTCCATCTGAGGATGCCATGGTGGAACAGGCTGCGAGGGAGGTTGAGGTGATGCGGGCTGATGAAGCAGTGGTGACAACGGCGACAATTGCTAATGCTGCTGAGGCCGTCAAGAGTTAGGCCGTTGAGGTGCCTGCTGCAGAGTCTGTTGAGCCCCCTTGCCTAACCATCCAAATCTAAAGTTTAGTGATGATGCTGTCCACGGCCTCTGAGGATCCTCTGGTCGAGGACAGTGCGAGGACATCACCTACTGTTGGAGCTTAGGTTGCCACTGAGATCACCACGAAGCAACAGAGCCCCCAGCCTTCGACGATGCCTCCTACGCGCCCGAGGCTAGAGCTGACGTTTCTGTGGTTCAGGAGGCCGCAACCATAGAAACCGGAGAGCCAGAAGCTCTCAAAGGGGAAGGCACTGTCGGGAGTTCCCTTGTCACTAAGGTATTCCTCTATCCCCCATTTGGTTTTCTTTCCCTCTGTTGGTGTCCTACTGACTTATTTACCTTCGCAGCTTCAGGACATGGCAGGCGGAATTGACACAATCATCAATGAGGCTGCCCAGGTTTGCGTAGAATCGGAGGCTTCTAGGTCTTTGGGGGTATGCATTGAAAACTTAGAGCTCAAGCTTGTTGAAGCCGAGAGCCGTATTTTCATCTTGGAGGGCTAGCTCAAGGAACAAGAGGAGTTGCACGTTGCACTTTGTGGGCGAAATGTCTTGCTGGAGCAGGAACTCAGGACCTCATTGAAGCCTGAAGACATCACACCTGCCCTGGAGCGCAAATACTGGGATGCCATCCACATGTGTCATGAAACTCCTGGTCCCAAGGTTCCCAGTTGCCCTCTTTGACCCGAGGAACTCCAGTGCTCAGTGCAAGGATAATCTGGTTGGCCTCCTGGCCCATTGGAGGTCTTCTGGGCCTTCGTAGGCAGGAATGTCCGGTCAGCCAGAGTCTTATGGACAGTCTGGATCCTCGGAGTGCGCAGGGCCTTTAGCCTCTTAATGTGTTTTGTTGTGCACATTTTTTTACACATGCATACTATTGTACACATATCGACCTTATGAATAAAATCCAAGTGGTTTCAGTGTGAATGCCTTGTTTGTCTTTGTGATTCTCTCTTGATGTGTTGTTAAAGAACTTAGTCTTATACTGGCTTAGTGTCTGAACCCTTTGACCGTTTTAGGCTAAAGATGCTACCCATAAGGTCGCCGCATGTTTGCCATTTTTAAGCCCAATAAGTTTTTATTTTAACCTCTAGGGTTGTTTAGTTTCGTGCTAAGTTTCAAGTTCGACCTCTAGAGCCGCTCATCCTCATATGAGTTTTAATACGACCTTTTAGGCTACTCGAATACAGTCGAGTTTTTAGGGTAAGTGAAAGGAATCTTATCCACTTGACTTAGAGGTAGTCTGGGCCTTGTTACTTTTTGAGATGGTGTGCGTGACCACCCCGTGGAATGCAAAATGATAATTTGAACAAAAACTGTCATTTTATTAATAGAATGTTGTACAAGCAAGTTATGCTAACGATATACCTGTGTCCTTTACAATTTTATTGATAATATTTCTTGAGGTGAGTAACATTCCATGTTCGTGGAACAAGCCTTCCCTCCTGGGTGTATAACTTGTATGCCCCATTTCGTAGGATGGTCGAGACCAAGAATAGTCCTTTCCAATTCGGAAAGAGCTTGTTCCGATCGATATTTTTTTTGGTGGCCTCAATGCTTCTTATCACCAAGTCCCTCACCTCAAACTGATGTGTTTTCACCCTCTTATTATATAATACTGGGCGACCCTTTACTGGTCTACCACAGTTCGCAGTCTTGCTGCATCTCTGACTTCCTTAAGGAGGTCGAGGTTCTCCAGAATTTTCTATATATTATAGAACGGATCGAAGCTTTTCACATGAAGGCTTGGCAGCCCGACTTCGACTGGGATGACTGCCTTGACCCCGTAACAAAGGCTGAAAGGGGTCTTTCGTGTTGGCTCCCTTGGGGTCGTGAGCCCTCGGCGTGCTCCAACTTTGTTCGTAGTCCGTGGAGTATTGCGCTGTTTGTGACCTCCACTTGGTCGTTGCATTGCGAGTATACGACTAATGTATTCAGCAACCGTATCCTTATATTGGTACAACACTTGGTGAACCTCTTTTCGGATAATTGGGTCCTATTGTCAGTCACAATGCAATCTAAGATCCCGAAATTGCACACAATGCTCTGTTGGATGAAGTCAGTAGTGTTCCGTTTGGTTATGCGAGCCAATGGTATGGCTTTAACCAACTTTATGAAGTAGTCGACTCCGACGATCAAGAACTTCCTTTGTTTGGACACTATTGGCAGTGGCCCAAGTATGTCCGGCCCTCATTGCGGGAATGGCCAAGGTGATTGGAGAGCTTTGAGTTTCATGAGCAATTGGTGGGAAAGATTACCGTGGACTCGACAATTTTTACATTTTCGTACGAAATTCATGGCGTCATACTTTGTAGTTGGCTGGTAGTACCCTTACCTCATTAGCTTGAATGCGAGGTTCTTACCCCCAATGTGAGATCTACAAATCCCGAGGTGCACCTCTCTAAGAGTGTAATCAGCCTCTTTTGGGGTAAGACACCTCAAGTAGGGGCAGAGAATCCTCGACGGTATAGTCGGCCGTCCATGATAGTGTACCACCCGACCATCTTCTTTATCTTCTTGGCTTCTTCTCCATCCTTGGGTAGTGTCCCGTCAAACAAATACCTTAGGTAGGGGGTTATCCAATTGTTGGCCTCAAATATCTGCATCACCTTTGTATCGGAGTCTTCCACACTGGGTTTGTTGAGGACCTTGTGCATTCCGTGGGCATATTGCTCAGGGTCTCCGGAAGTTGCCGTTTTTGCAAGTTAGTCTGCCTTTTCGTTTTCCTCCCATAGAATGTGGATCATTTCTACTTTTTTAAACGCCGACATAAGCCCTCGGACCTTTGAGAGATACTTGGATAGTTGTGGGCTGTTTGCCTCGAAGTTTCCTTGGACCTGGTTAGCGACCAACTCTGAGTCACCGTAAGCAATCAGTGTTTTGGCCGAGCACTCCTTTGCCAATTGCAATCCTGCTAGCAAGTCCTCGTACTCCGCTGCATTGTTGGTTGTTGGGAATCCGAGGACCATTGAGTATTTGACTTTGACCCCTCAGGTGTCCTTAGCACAACACCAGCCCCACAACCATCTTTCATCGATGAGCCGTCTACATGCAGAATCCATGTTGCTGGGTTATGGGAGTCCTTGGCATCACAAGTGCTTGGGGAGTCCTGAGTTGTTATTGTGCTTTCGAGGATAAAGTTTGGCTGGGTTTGACCTTTTAAGGCAGGCTGCGGACGGGACTCTATGTCAAACTCACCAAACTCAATAGCCTAGTTGACCAACCGTCCAGATATTTTTGACATTTGTAAAATTGCTCTTAAAGGCTGATTGGTCAAGACCACTATTTTGTGCACTTGGAAGTACGGTCTCAGCTTCCGAGCAAAATACACAAACGCCAGAGCCATCTTATCTGTGTGGGAGTACCTTGTCTTAGCGCCAGTTAGGATTTTACTGACATAGTACATGGGCTACTACCTACTGTTCTGCTAACTTACCAAGGTTGAGCTTAAGGCTTTATCTGAAATCGAAAGGTATAAGTATAACTTCTCAACTGTTCGGGGAAAAGTCAACAAAGGTGGGTTTGATAAATACTCTTCAAGTCCTCGGAAGGCTTCTTCGCAGTCAGCTGTCCACTGGAAGCCGTTATCCTTCGTCCCTCTTAGGGCTTTGAAGAATGCCAAATACTTTTTGGCAGATTTGGCTAAGAAGCGTGACAGCGTTGCTAATCTTCTCGTGAGCTTCTGAACTTCCTTCACTATCTGAGGGGACTTCATGTCGAGAATGGCCTTGCTCTTTTTCGAATTTGCTTCAGTCCCTCGGCGTGAATCAATGTAGCCTAAGAATTTTTTAGACATCACTCCAAATGTACACTTGGCTAGGTTGAGTTTTATCTGGTACGTTCTCAGGATGTTGAAGGTCTCGTCCAGATCTTGGATGTGGTGGTCAGTTATTTTACTTTTGACGAGCATGTCATCGACATAGACCTCCACATTTCTTTCGATCTGGCCTTCAAATATTTTATTCACGAGTCTCTGATAAGTAGTACCCGTATTCTTGAGGTCGAAGGGCATAACCTTATAACAGTATGTCCATTGGTCCGTCATGAATGACATGTACTCCTTGTCTTCGGGACTCATCTTTATTTGGTTGTATCTCGAGTACGCATCCATGAAGTTTGAAAGCTCGTGGCCGGATGTGGAGTCCACCAACGAATCAATCCTCGGGAGTGAAAAGATATCCTTTGGACATACTTTATTGACGTCCGTGAAGTCCACACACATTCTTTACTTCTCGTTATTTTTTCTGACCATCGCAACGTTGGATAGCTAGTCGGGGTATTGTACCTCCCTTATGAATCCCGTGTTGAGAATTTTCTTTACTCTTTCCCAGATCGCTACCAGCTTCTTGACCGAATAGTTTCTACTCTTCTGCCTAACGGGCTTATGATCGGAATTTAGGTCCATCTTGTGGACCGTTACTCCAACTAATATCCCTGGCATGTCACTATAAGTCTAAGTGAAAACATTCGAGTTTTTTCACAGAAAACTGACAAACTGGTCTTGGAAGGATTGGGGTAGAAAATTTCCTATTTGGATGGTCTTTTTTGGATCTCTGGGATCCAGAGAGATTCGATCGATGGCTTCCCCGGACTCGACTTGTTACTGTTGTCTCATCACAAAAATCTAAGTCTTTCATGGGCTGAGGAAGAGGAGTCTGAGTGATCTAGGACAGGTAGCATATCTGTCTGACAGCTTGGTCCCTAAGGACTTCCCCAATCTCGTATGGTATTGAAAACTTTATCTTTAAGTGTGGGATGAGGTCACAGCCCCAAAGGTGGCCAGGTGAGGGCGTCCGAGGATCGCGTTGTAGATCGAGGGTAAGTCCACTTTTAGGAAGGAAAGGGTCTTTGACAACATCCTCGGATGGGTCCCTAGAGTGACCTCACGCTGGACGACCCCTTGTACCGTCATTGGCCTTTTATCCAGTCCATAGAGGGGTCTTTCAATTGTGGTCATTTAGCTTCTTTTGAGCTCTAATTTGAAGAAAGCTTTAAGATACAGAATGTTGCGCGAGCTTCCATTATCAACAAATACTCGTTTTATCTGATAGTCTAAATTACCGTTAGAAGCGAAGGCTATTACAACGAAAGGGTCAGAATAGGGGAATGTTACATGGGCCATATCTTTGTTACAAAAACTAATGACCTTATCCCTAGATTCTACTCTAGGCTTCTTGTTCTTCGTAGCAGTGTCCTCCCAAGCGCCTCTTTTGGCCGGGTAGGTAGAGATCATGTTGACCACCCCTACGGCCACTTTGTCTCTTGGTTGATCTGCCTCACCTGACTCTACTACTCCAGACGACTGCACGAGTCTTTACAGAAAGCAGTTGAGGTGACTTCTCTTGATGAGCCCATCGATCTCCTTCTGTAATGTCATGCAATCCTCGGTACCATGGTTTCCGCAACGGTGGTAGTAACAGTATTTAGACTGATCACTACCTTTTGGGTTCTTCAGTGCCTTAGACTATTTTAAAAATTTCTCACTCTGAATCTGTATTAGGATATTGGAATGCGAGTCGTTCAAGGGAGTAAGTTTGATGGGCCCGTACCCCCTGTGGACGTTCTGCTCGGACTTCTGCTACTTCCTGGACACCCAGAAGTCTTGTCTTCCTTTGTGCCTCCTCTTCCCACCCGTTATCCTTGGGAGGAGGACTTCCACTAGACGGGCCTCTTCATATTGTTCGCTTCTTCGACCGCAATGTAAACTCTCGCTATACACTCAGCCTACCTGAACATTTACGTGCCCTTGTGTACGACATGCTTGAAAAAGCTACCTCCCTCCAGTGTAGAAAAGAATGGCGTCAGCTTGACTCCATCAATCAGTTTCGGGATCTACCTGGCCTCGGATATGAAGCACGACAAGAAACTCTTCAAACTCTCCATGGCGCCGTACTTTACGTGAGTAAGGTGCCATGGTTGCTTCTCAATCCTCCAGTTGGAAGTGAACCGGGAGAGGAAGGCTTCTGCCAGCTCGTTAAAGGAGTGGATAGAGTCTGCGGGCATCCCATAGAACCAGATCCTCGCATCTCCCTTAAGTGTCATGAGGAAGCACTGGCACATCGTCGTTTTATCTAAGCCTTGAAGGCTTCGATACTCGCGGAAGTGATTCAAGTGGTCCATTGGATCTACACTTCCATCATACTCATCGAGATTTGGCATTTTAAATTTTGGGGGAAGCAGCCTTGCCCTGATCTCCGTTGTGAACGGTGATCTGTGGAAGTCAGCAACTCCTCCCTCAGCGTTGCCAAAAACTTGGCGAAACACTTTGTCAAGTTTAGCCTCCACCTGAGGCGATGCTACCTTCTTCTTCTTATTGAGGAAAGTCCTCAACTTGTAGGGGTCTTGCGCAGCTTACTACCCCTGACGGCTTCTAGTCCTTCGGGGGACTTCTTCTAGTAGGGTCGCGTCCTGAGCGGCGCGCTCATGGTCCTCATAGGCACAGTGAGGGTTTTGCCTTTCTGGGCTTTCCTCTTATACCCGGGAGCTTAGGCACACTTGGAAACACGATGGATCCCTACTGCTCGAGGCAACCTACGTATGAGGGTCCTCATGTTGAGCAACTTGCTTACTGGGGTATTTCTTTTCCTTTCCCTTCCTCTAGGACGTCGCAGTTTTAGAGGTCTTAGATGGCGCTTGCCTTTCCCGTGCAGCCATCTCTGTGCAAAGGTTCTGGATGGCCCTCGACATGTCATCCATCCTTAGAGCCCATGCTTGTACATAAGGATCAGGATGATCCTCTACTTTGGTATAGGGAGTAGGGCCGTTATTGCTCGAGCACGCTTCTTAGACAGGAGCACTGGTCTATCCTCGGGTGTTCACTATTTTGTATTTAGGATCGAGTGTTTAAAAGAAAATGATAGACTTTTCATCATAGTTCCCATAGACGGCGCCAAATGTTACGTTAGCGAATCCTTACTCTAATTAGGACGAGTATCCGACAACAACACTAATACTTGTTCGCACGAAATGGACAAAGAAAGAGTATGCGAGCCGATACACGAGATGTTTTTTTTGTGGAAACCTTTCTTGTGAATGAGAAGGAAAATCCATGAGACTTTTCTCCGAAAACTGTTTTAGGATGCTGAGTTTTGGTTACAAGAGGCTCTCAAGTACAAGAGGCTGATGATTTAATGTATGGAAACTCAAAGAGTCACTCTTACAACACCAACCCTCCTTCTCTCTCTCTCTTTCTTTGTTCACTCTCTATTACAGGTAGTAGGAGTAAATACTGGGATCCTTTTCTTGGTAAATAGTTAATATATTTATAATGGTTGAGTTTGCCGTTGAGAGTTGGCCACGTGGGGTTTGCGCGTGCAGTGAACCCTGCCACCCACTCTGCCAATCCTTCTTACCGTGTCAAAAAGGTGGCGTGCACGCCTGCCTGGTGTGACGTCTCCTATGCAGGGCCACGTGCTTTGCTAGCCATCATGCCTTTTGCAGTCTGATAGGTCAGCCACCAAATATTTGGCGCGTCGATTTTGCATTTGAGGTGGCACCCGAGGCCCATCGTGAGCTCATGAGCCATGATGGACTTCAAGTCCACTGTGCTTCGTGGGCCAGTTCTGGTGCCTGAACTTCTTGAGTCTTTAGGGTATCTTGGCCCAACTTTTGGGAGGCAGATCTTTTAATGTAAACCTTGAATATCAGTACCCATCAACAGTAAAAAAAGAGTGATCTAAATTAAACACAATGATAAGGTAAATAACAGAAGGTAAAAGAACATAATATTTGCATACAATTATGGATGAATAGTAGAGAATTGAAATTGATTAGATTTACGGGTGAATATTGAAAGACAAAATAATTGACAATTCAATAGGAAATCACCCATAAATAATTAATAGAATAGCAAAAACTTTAAAAATTTGAAAAGTACAATGGAGTCCCAAGGCACCAATTATTTCAACTCCTTTGTCTTGTTACGAAATATAAGGCACAGT
>JAODPA010118862.1:0-18402 GCA_025585075.1 Nepenthes mirabilis | reverse complement strand
GATGATATTGATATAAAATTAATTTATATGAAATTATGTATATAGTCGAGAGGGACGCTTATAACCTAGGGACCATCGTAGAGGATGATATCTGGGATATCATAGGCAATGGGTATCGGAGATGGTATGAGTATGCTATGGGTACAGCATCTAAGAGGATTGTAGGGGTAGTGGGGATACCATAGATATCAAATAACCTCATGGTACTCACCCAACCGTTGGGGGCGTAAATACGCGGCCTTTGATCCACTATGGTAGAATAATGTCCCCGGAGACTGCTGTCATTTATACAGTTGTGACATCATATTGAGCTGATGATCAGATTCGACGAAATACATGTTGCTTCCTTGATACTTAGCCGTTCACGTGGCCTTCGGGTTGTGAACACGACATGTTATTGAGTCTCGGACAGTAGTTGATCTATTACCTGCTATTATTGATTTTATTTATTATTTTATTATCCGAGATGCTTAATTGTATTCACCTATTATTGATTATGTTTACTTGCTGGACATTCAGCTCACTCTTATATTTTATTGATTTTAAATTAGACAGGTTGATATCAGGATTAAGGATATCACATGACTTTTGGGTAGCCACTAGATAGAGGTGATATCAGAGCTCGAAGCTTTCCGAATGGGGATTTAAGATTTTTGATTTAGTTATTGTTTGACTTTTGTTAGATTTTCTTTATGACAATTGATATTTTGGGACATAAGTGTCGTTTATTAAAGTTATTATTATTGCTATTATGGATATTTAATTTATGATGTATTTATGAGGATCATTGATAATATTTTGATGATGTTGAGTGAATTAATAATGTGTAATTTTTTTAAAATTGGAGATAATTCGAGACTTCCACCATGACGGTCCGGGTCAGGTTCGAGGATCCGAGCTTGGGTCATCACACCAGGTGGGTGATTGATTCTAGTGCCACCTTATATGCCACGTCAAGAAGGGGATTGTTCACATCCTACACTCTAGGAGACTTTGGAGTAATAAGGATGGATAATAAAGGAGCATCCCAAATTATTGGTAAGGGTAACGTTGTATTGGTTACCAATAACGGGACGAAGTTGATGTTAAAGGATATTCGACATGTTCCTGAAATTAAGCTTAATATCATCTTAACTGGTCGGTTTGATAATGAAGGTTATTGTAGCACCTCCTGTGAAGGTGAGTGAAAACTTACCAGAGAACCTTTGGTAGTAACAAGAGGAAAAATGTACTTCGGCCTGTACATTATGAAGGCGTTCACAACGGCCGGAGATGTAAACGCTGCAACCAGCAAGGAAGTTGAGAATTTCTGGCACAGAAGGTTGGGCCACGTAAATGAATGCGGACTGCATTATTTGGCCAGGAAGGGCCTTATTGCCGGAGGAAAGGGGGACGGACTAAGAACATGTCCTCACTGCTTGGCCGGCAAACAAATGAGAGTCTTATTTCATGGAGACTTGTCCGCCTCAAAAACAAAACTACTTGATCTCATCCACACAGATGTGTGTGAACCATTCAAAGAGAAGTCGTTTGGTGGAGCTTAATATTTCGTCTTTTTCATTGACGATTGTTCTAAAAAACTGTGGGTCTATCCATTGAAAACCAAGGACAAGGTCTTCGGTATATTTGAGCAATTTCATACCCTTGTTGAGCGACAAACGGGGAAGAAAATGAAAGCCGTCTGAAGCAACAACGGCGGTGAATATATAGGGTCCTTTGATGCCTATTGTCGGTCACATGGTATTAAGTATCAGAAAACACCTCCAAAGACGCCACAGTTGAACGGAGTGGCTGAGGGGATGAACTGCACATTTTTTAAAAAAAGTACGGTGTATGCTTTTCGAAACTGAGCTTTTCAGACACTTCTGGGTCGAAACACTGAAGACGCCGGCCTACATCATAAATAAGTTACCCAATAAACCCTTGAAGGGTGAAGTATCAGAGAAGATATAGTTAAACAAATAGCCATCTTATAAGCATCTCGGGTATTTGGATGTAAAGCCTTTGTCCATATCCCAAGAGATGAAAGGACAAAGTTGGAGCCAAAAATAATATAGTGCGTCTTTTTGGGTTACGGGGAAGATGAGTTGAGGGTACAGATTTTATGATCTAGCTGAAAGAAGACTTGTCCAATCAATGGACGTAACCTTCGTTGAAAATGAAATGCCCAAGGATATTGGTAGAAAAGCCAAATGTGATAGCGAGTAGACGGACAAAGTAAGTATCGAAAATGTCCGTCCGGTATATCTGGAAGACAAGGACAATGGTCTTGAGGAGGTCGATTACAATGGAGAGGAAATAATAACTCCTAATGAAGATCAGGATTAAGTCATCCGTCAACCGGATGCGGATCTACCTGTCAGACGATCCTCACGAAACAAACGGTCGTCCGTCCGTCTGTCGCCTAGTGAGTATGTTATGCTCACTGATGTCGGAGAGCTTGAAACTTATGAAGAGATTATGGAAGACGAGAATAAGGAGAAATGGTTGGGAGTCATGAAGGATGAAATGTATTCTCTCCATGAAAATTACACATTTGACTTAGTTAAACTTCTTAAGGGAAAGAGAGTATTAAAGAACAAGTGGGTCTTTCGACTGAAGACGTCCGAGGACACTATGCAGCCAAGATACAAGGCACGGCTAGTGGTAAAAGGTTTTAGTCAACGAAAGTGAGTTAATTTTGATGAGATTTTTGTTCCAGTGGTGAAGATGTCTTCCATAAGGGTTGTGTTAGGATTGGAAGCCATCCAAAATTTGAAAGTGGAGCAAATGGATGTCCAGACAACCTTTCTTCATGGTGAGTTGGAAGAAGAAATCTATATAGAGCAACCTGAAGAGTTCAAGGTTAAAGGGAATGAGCAACTAGTCTGTTGTCTAAGGAAGAATCTGTATGGATTGAAACAGGCTCTAAGGCAGTGATACAAGAAGTTCAAATTTGTCATAATTAGTCAAGGATATCGGCGAACTACCTGTGATCACTGTGTCTTTACACAGAGGTTTTCAAAAGACGATTTTGTGATCCTTCTCCTTTACGTGGACGACATGTTGATTGTTGGATAAAACAATGCCCGGATAAAGAAGTTGAAGGATCAACTTGGACAATCCTTTGCCATGAAAGACCTCAAACCGGCAAACCAGATTCTTAGTATTAGAATCATTCGCGATCGGGAGGCAGGGAGACTATGGTTGTCTCAAGAAAACTACTTTAAAAAGATATTCCAACGATTTAATATGGATAAGTTTAAACCTGTCAGCACTCCACTTGCAAATCGTCACAAGTTGAGCAGCCCCCAGTATCCATCTTCGGACGAAGAGAAAGCATACATGAGAGGCGTTCTCTACTCCTCAGCCGTAGGAAGCCTCAAGTATGCCCTGGTATACACTAGGTCAGACATAGCACATGCTGTTGGCACAATCAGTCGGTTTCTGTCCAATCCAAGGAAGGAGTATTTGTCCACGGTGAAATGGATCATGAGATATATCCGAGGAACTTCAAAGAGGTACTTGTGTCTTGGGAGTGACAAGCCTCAATTGGAGGGCTACTTGGAGGGCTACTGATATGGCCGGAGATATTGACAGTCGCAAATCCACTTTAGGATACTTGGTGAAATTTGTAGAATGGGCAATTTCCTGACAGTCCAAGTTACAAAAAAGTGTTGCTCTTTTCACTACTGAAGCCGAGTTCATTGCCGTGACAGAAACTTGCAAGGAGATGTTGTGGATGAAGCTCATTCATGAACTGAGCCTTGAACAGGAAAGATACGTGATACTCTATGACAGTCAGAGTGTCATTCATTTCTACAAGAACTCCTCACTCCATTCCAGATCAAAATATATTGATGTGCGATATCATTGGGTGAGAGATGTATTGGAATCCGGTCTACTATCACTAGAAAAGATTGACACTGAAGAGAACGGGACAGATATGATGACCAAGATTCTATTGAAGGGGAAGAATGAAGCATGCTGCAGGCTAGTCGGGATGATGGATTTAACTTCTTCACGGTCGTGAGGGAAAGTTTATTGGGGATCACTTCCGTATGGAAGTCCTTGTGACCAAAGGACTTGGATGTGCTAAGAGGAAGAAATCCTGGTCAATTACATTGACCAAAACTATCTGGACAGTCAACTCTATCGATCAATATGTTGACCGAAAAAAGTCGTGAGACGATTGGCTCTGCTGACGAAGGTGGACGGACTACATCGACGAGTCAACGGTGTGATTGACCGGCCAACGTGAGAGGACGGTCGACAAAGTTGACTGACTGAATATGGAAAGTCTGAATGATTGTCAAAGTCTCAAAATGTGTACAGTTGATTTATCCGATTGAGTAGTTAGTAGATGTCATTCTTGGGACTCCAAAGGCCGATTGGTCTGCAAGAGCAGGCATGCGCCGCTTGTTACAAGATAAGGCGTATACATACACACATGCAAACTTTGGAAATTGAGCACTAACCACCAAGTTAGGCTATGGTGAGGGACATGTTATATATGTATGTATATGCATATACAGAAGAAAGTAGAAAGAGAAGACACCGAATAAGTAGAGAAAAGAGTGTAACAGAGGAGAGAAAAGTGAAAAGAAAGAGAGCTGTGAGCAAAACAAAGTGTGAGGGCTTTTTGTTTACTTTCGCTTTGTTCTTATTTTTGCTTCCTATAATTTTTCTCATACTTAGTGATCCTTTATAGATTTAGTGTCCCGTAATTTTTTCCTTTATTTCAGAAGGGTTTTCCACGTAAAATTTGATATTCATTTCCCTTCTCTTGTCTCCACTTCACAGTGCTTGTGTGCTTTATCAGTTGGCCGCCCATTTCGGCCAACAGAGGGATTGTTCATGTATCTTGGTCAGTAGGCCGCCTGTTGTCCGCCAACAACTTTAACAAGTGAAACAAATCATTAAATTACTGCAGAAGAGATTCTGCTTCTTTTAAGCCCTTGAGGACACATTTTCTTTAGAGAGATTCTAGGGTCCTCATAACCCAAGGAGTCAGCCACCTTACCATTTCTGAGAGGGACACGGATGGGAACTGTTGTGGCCTTATCAAATCCTTTTACAAATTGAGATTCCTTCTGCATGGACTATCTGTAGCAACAAGAATGGATATGTCAGAGTGCGGTCAACTAAATATTGACCGGCTCATTAAGGCAATTCAGAGTGCCTGCCTTGATTAAAGGGGAGTTGGTTGGCCTGTCTATTTAGGTAACCTTGGAAACCCAAGACCTTCTGCAGGCATGCGCTGTCTACTGCTAGGACATGCCTCTTGGGAACCGTGTACCTACCACAAGGCTGAACGTGCTGGCTCGGCGGCTGAGACTTCTTTGTATATCCTTATATATATGTGTGTGTATGCATGTAAGGCTGTTGATACAATTAAGAAACAGAATGTGTGAAAGGAAGAAAGAAAAAAAAAACAAAAGGAGAGGAAGAAGGCCCGACTGAGTGTGTGTGCATTTCCGCCTTACTGTTTTTGTAATCTTCATCACAAATATAGTGCAATCTTTCGGACTCAACGTCCCGTGGTTTTTCCCTTGATTCATAAGGGTTTTCCACGTAAATATCGTTTGTCATTATTCTTTCTTTCCTTCGCTTCGATCCTATTGTGCTTGTGTAAGTAGGCCGCCTTATTTCCGGCCAACATCAGATTCATTCTGAAGTGAGGTGAATGAGTTACCAGTATGCACCACTGGAGGATCGAGGTGTGGAGCAGCAACTAGCGCATGGCTAGGCTTCTTGCGGGGTGGCTGAGGCGGTTGATCAGAAGAATTAGAAAGGATTTTTCCCAGACGGTTCATAGACATGCTTTGGTCTCACAGGGCATCTGTTGTCCAAAGGAGTGACAACCTGGACATCTAGCAGGTTTCCAGGGGAGCTCTGCCATAAGGGGGGAAATAATCTCTGTTCCGGAAACCTAGTGAACATCCACCACAAGGTCCACTGATTCAGGTAGCAGAGCTTCCACGTCGATTTCAATGCAGACCCTAGCATGACTTACTTCCTCAGGATTTTCCATTTGCTTGTCAATATGCAAAGGTCTGGAGTGAGGAATTTAAGGGGGATTCCGTAGACACCGGCCCATAGAGGGATAGATTTTATTTTCTCTTTAGATGGCTCATTACCCAGCTTCCACACCTCCAAAAACAGAGGCTGACCACTGAGGAACCAAGGGCCACACTATCAACCACTTTCATCATATTTTCAGCGTTATCAAAAGTGAAGAACAAGAACTCTACAGAATTCATAGGAATTCTCTTGATACATAGTTAGACCAGAGCTTCAACATAATAGCTTCCAAAAGGGAAATCCAAGCTTCTTCACAATAAAGAAACTAACAAGCGTGTCCTCCCAAGGCTTAGCTCCTAGGAGACTGAATTTCGCGGGGAGATGAACTACAACCTTGCCATTGAGGAGACATGAGAGGAAGTATGGGAGAGGAGAACTTTTGAGGTTCTTCTCGGGATATACAACA
Source organism: Nepenthes mirabilis (assembly GCA_025585075.1). Taxonomy (NCBI): domain Eukaryota; kingdom Viridiplantae; phylum Streptophyta; class Magnoliopsida; order Caryophyllales; family Nepenthaceae; genus Nepenthes; species Nepenthes mirabilis. Next base: position 11,933 of record JAODPA010118862.1, on the reverse strand, counting down.
TTAGCCCAAGATTTAGACTTAGGGATAGCTATAATAGGGGGGGGGGGCACTGATACGGCCTAAAATTCTGATTTTTGGTTTTTTTAATTTTTTTTTTGTTGTTTTCGTTACCTATTGTTGCCATGTAATTTGTTATTTAGTTCGGTTACTTTTTAACCGAATCAGTTATATTTTTACTTTAAAATGTCACTGTATAATTGGAGAAAAGAAAATAGAAAAGTTACTGTCTCATTTTCTCTCACTATCTTGTCTCTCTGCTTTTCTTCCCTTTCTCTTTATCATTTCCTTGTTCCTCTTTGTCTCTCTAGAAACTTCCCCCTCATACTCCCTCTTTCCCTTTGCCCCATTTTTCCTTGTCATCTCCTCTACCGAACTCCCATTCTCCTTCTACTTCTTTTGATTTCTCTCTTCATCATCCTCTATTCTCGTCTATTACTTGCCAATTGCAAGGCATCACAGTCGTGTACGCATCATTGGTAATTTCATTGAGATAAGGCAAAGAAAATGGTTTTGACAACTGAAGAACAAGCGCTCGATGCACTCAAAGCTTTCATCGCTATGCTTGCAAATACGATTGTTAGAGACATTTGTCTAATTGGCATATTCTGTAACCTTATGTATTATTGTATCGATGTCGGGTTGTGGGTTGTCGCGTTAAAGTCCGTTCTGTCCGTTCCACCCTCTAGTCGCTCGAGCCGTCCGAAGCCCGCGCGCTTGCCTGGTGCTCGATAACCGCTCGAGCCAAAAATCCAGTAGGTACCCGGCTAGCTAGGCGCTCGATACCCGCTCGAGTCGAAAATCCAGTAGGGTGCCCGCTCGCTGCTCGCCTTCTGTCCGCTCGCTGCGCGCTCGAGTCTCGCTCGAGCGCCGGTGCAACGGGCAAAATTTTTGAACGATTTTTAGCGCTCTCTATAAATACATACCATAAGTTTTGAAACCCTAATCACCATTTTGACTGAACATTCGTGCCCCCTTGTAGAAGAAAGCTTCCAATGCTCCATTGTTCCTACTTCTCTTGAGAAAACTTTACATTATAAGATTATTCTTCATGCTCATATAAGTTTTCTCATCAACTTTCTTTCACCATTGAATCATTGTTTTCTACCTGCGTTGGAGACGTCGGTACGTTGAAGAAGGAAACTCATTCGTGGTTGGCAATTCAAGTGGCACGAGAGGGAAGATTGACGTGAAGACCGGAAAGTGTCCGGTTCCGTTGCTGCGGGCAAATCCAAGGAGTTCTTTAGTAGGGATCACGTGACGGGAATAAGTCGGCTAGGTTAGCGCGTCGTTGCCATTCGGTCTATAAGTTAATTTTCATAGTGCGTTGCTTCCCTGGCCGTTGAAGCCCGGAGTATTTTTGTTGATTACCGTGGGTATCGAGTTTTCACTTCGTCACCAAAAATTGCATATTTATTATTATTGTTCATTGTTATATATATTGTGCATGCTTGTTGTCACGTTAGCATCTAAAAATAAATATTCTTTACGTGTATTAGATATTTATTTTTTTTGCTTCCGCTAATATTTATCGGGGTCGAAACTTGATTGTTCACGTTAGCACAAAACGTGCTTTTTCAATGATGAAGAACTTCCAGCAGGTTACAGATAGGATTGTCATAAACACTTCCTTCATGGCTTCCACCATAGCATAAATCCAATCTTCTATGACTGACGTCAATCGCTCATAAGACTTGAGCAAAAAACTCTCTTGCCAATGAATCCTCCACCATTTGAGGCTTCTCCAACAGTCCCCTTCCACCCCCCAACCCATACTCTACCCAACAAGCTACCATTACAACCCGACAACCAAATCTTTCTTACACTTTATTTACCCCAACCTGGCATTCCTTCTTGCAAAGCGTCCAAACAACCGCATGCAGATCACATCACCAGCTCTGCCTCGACCATAGCACCATTCCAGAAACCACTCACTGAAACCCCTCAAACCCTAAACCGAAGCGACCGACATCCCTTGCCACCTGCAAATTCCCCTTTGCTTCCAACTCTCTCACCGCTCCTGATTTTCACCACTGATATTTTATTCCAACCGGCTCAAACCCTACCCCCTCCTTCTACATGCATCATTGTCTAAATCTGAGGAGGACAACGACAGTGTTGAATTGGCTGAGATAGTAAAGCAGATTATGACGTTACCGAGCATCAATAGCAGTGGTGGATCTGATATTGTGCCGAAGCCTAAAGGACTGAAACCTTTGCAGAGCGTCGGAGTGATTAGAGAGTATTACGAGGTGACTGACCCATTCTTGGGTACAAAATCAAGCACCGTGAACCAGATGAGTTCAGGAAGTGGCTTCACCGGCAGCAACGTTGGTAACTCGATGGTGACAGAGGCCTGGGAGAGCTTGCTGTACAAGCCCTGCCAGAACACCACTGTGGCTGTGTACACGACCTTGTTCAAGTTTCTCTCCACTCAGACGCAAGGTTTGATGTCTCCTACTTTTTTAAATTGCTTCATATCCGGACCTTGAGATAATATACTATGACAACTATTGCTATAGAACCTTGGGACATTGCCTGAAGTGATTGGCAGGGCCATGATTGTGAAGGACAAGATTAAGGTTGGTCGATACACTGCCCCATGTACGCCACTCCCTAAGCCATCACCTAACCCTACAACAAATCAGCTAGAAACTTCCTCTTAGTAAGTCCATTCATCCAAATTCCCTTACAAAAATTATTTCCTACTAAAATAGCCTCTCTTCCAAAACAAAGCTTATGCATTAATTGGGATAAATGGATCACACCGGGTCATTAATATAAGACCCCACAGTTTTTATGTACAATGGTTGGGGGAAACAGTCGTTGCTCTTCTGGAGCCACAAATTCAGAGTCCCAAATTTACAGTGCAATCAGAGTTCACATCTCCACAATTCGAGTCCTAGATATGAAATCAATCCATTCGTTGTTGGACAAAATTAATTGGTATACTTATGGTTCACTTCAATTTATCGGTGTGTGGTCTAGAGTATTCTAGTTGCAAGGTGATGACTTTTGACACAAGCTCTTAAAGTCGCAGGGCACCCTGCCAAACTCCCCACAAATGGACAGGCAAATAGAGTTTTTTTCAAGAGAAGAATCAACCAAATGGGTTGTAGAAGTATTTCCAACTATGGCAAACTTGTTATTGAGACTTTTGACATTCTTGGGATCACATTATCAAGATGTGAACAACATTGATGGGGTTGAAACCTATTTTCACTTATTGGCACCACCCTTAGAAGGAATTGTTATCCTCAGTGAGGAACTGCCTGGTGTTATTCTGTCTTGTTCGTTCTTTTGCTTGTTTTAAACAGCTTAAAGAAGTTCCAAATACCATCCCAGGGTCAAATCTGCTCATCTAATTGCAAGTCCCTCCACAAGCTATCATGAAAGTCAAGAAAGCAAAATAAAGTGTTTGATACATTACTTTGAGTGGGTCAATCCTCCCTTACAATCTATTATTCCAAATCAAGACCATGATATATTCGTTGTCATAAAATCCTTCAAAGCATTTGCTTTTCTTGGCTGCATAAAGGCATTCTCTACTCGTATGACCATGCATCTATTCGTCATGGTCACCTGGTTTACTAACAAGTATGTGCATCTTCTTATTCACTGTCACTAATTTCTTATCGAGACCTAATTGGTGTGGCTTACACAGCAGACGAAGTAGAGGCTATGGCAGGTCAAATTGAGGTAGTTGATGGGCCTAACAATGAGGGTGCGATGTTCACTTACCCTGGCAAGCTAAATGATAGTTTCCCTCAACCATATGAAAATGAGCAATCAGCTAGGTTTGCTACTGGAGGGGCGTATTTTCCTAATCTAATCATTACCAAGGCTCGCCATAATGCTGAGCCAGGGATGGAGGGGAGAAAATTAGTGAGCCATTAGATCTTATCACACAAATGGACAGTTGGAGACTTGTGAAATTTGCTGGTAGACTACTCATCCAAAAGGGTGAAAGAAGCAATGATGCTCGATTTTGCTGTTGACCGTCCTTCTAAGTGGCTCAAGTATTTGCCGTTAGATGAAAAAAGTTATAATACAGCTTGGTGCTCATCGGTAATGATTGGTTCTTTTGCAGCCATGTATGGAAGCCTTTCCTCATCCCTAATTTACTATGCACAGGGCATTCCTTCTGTAGCATTTGTAGATGATTTCCTATGCCTAATCCTAATTTGCCTCCAAAGCCTAGCCACCAATGGAGTCGGAGCTTGCCTCATTTCATTTGTTATCGGAAATGGCTTATGTGCTTGCCGGGTTGCTCAAAGAATTGGATTTCGCTCCCAGATTTTGATCAAATTCCTTGAATCAGTGTCCAAGTTTCATGATCGAAATCTACCAACTTATTTAATACTTGGGGCTAAATTCATTTGGATGTCTCTATGGATTGTGGTTGTGATAGGAACTTTGAATTTTTACTTTCTACCCTTGATTGTAATTGTAATATTATTGAGCTTAGCTTAGACGGTAGAGGCTATGAAGAATGTTGCTAATTTGACAATGAGTAGGGTGGTTGCTCTGTATTATTTTGAGGATAATCGTATTACCCTTTATTGTGGAGGCGCTTGTCTTGAGTCTCCCTTTGTGCCTCCCATCGAAGCAATGTGGATTTGGGCTCAAGGTTTAAATTTGCTTGAAGAAGAAGTTGGATGCATGTTTTCTTATACCCCTTGCTACTTGAATGTTATACAGTATGTTTTTCGATATGAAAATGGTTAGGCTTTTGTGCAAATCACAGTATGCAGGACAATTTTTACAAGGACCCTCTTACCAAAGATTATAGACGTTTCGCAAGTGGCAAAGAGGTTGCTGAAGGATGACGGTGTCGCAATCTCTCAGATAATAACAATTATAAGATTTTCGACAGTGATACGGATGCTAACATGCACACTAGGAACTATCGGTAAACGGATTCGTCGAGTGATATTAGAGATTGTGATAAACATTGAGGATAATATTCTTTTGATGAAAACGGCAATGATATGGGCCTAAAATTCTGATTTTTGGTTTTCTTGATTTTTTTTTCTACTGTTTTCGTTATCTATTGTTGCCATATGATTTGTTATTTTGTTCCATTGCTTTTCAGTCGAATTAGTTATATTTTTACTTTAAAATGTCACTGCATAGTCGGAGAAAAGAGAATGAAAAAATTACTGCCTCATTTTCTCTCGCAGTCTTGTCTCTCTGCTTTCATTTCCCTGGTTCTCTCTGTTTCTCTGGGAACTTCACGCTCAAACTCCCTCTTGCCCTTTTCCCCTCTTTTTCCTGTCATCTCTTCTACCGAAATCATCTCATCCGCCTCTCCTTCCCCTTCTACTTCTTCTAATTTCTCTCCTCATCCTCCTTTATTCTCGTCTGTTATTTGCTGATTGCAAGGCACCGCAGCCGTGCACGCATGAGGGTCAGGAGGGGAGGCGACATCTTCAACGCCAAATCCGTGCCAATCAAACCAGGGGAACTCGGAAGAGGCATTGGGGCATCATTACCCGAAAGGGAAGGCCACTCCGGGACCTCACAACGGGAGAGGGCAGGACCACAGTTCACCAAATCGCCAACTGCTAAAACCTGGGCAGAAGAGGACTCCAGTTGACGAACATTTGACAGGCTCTGCAATAGGAAGTCACAATCGAAGCAACCAAAATCGGTGCCCCAGGCAGTCATCATGAAAATGCGAAACAGAATTAAGGAGGTTGCCCGGAAGAGAAAAAAAGAAGGCCTGAGCGATGCAAAGAAAAAGCATCACCAGGGGCCAAGGAAGGGGATGGAGGAGGAGGGGGACAAGGGAGGTCCGCACGGACGGCCGCCATTGCCGCCAGGTAGTCACATTCAGACTGCACTATTCGCGCATCTCTGCCAAGTACATAGCATCATCAAAGAGTACACACACAGGGCACTGTTGAATATAGTTTTGGATGGTATTATGTATTGTCCGTACGTTTTCAAACCAGAGAACCCACGTTCCATTCCATTCGAGTAAGGAAAGAATCTTAATGTAGACACAGGGTTTTCCCTTTTCCACAAATCACTGTTAAAGTTAAAAGGCGTCGGTGTAATTTTAACCATTTTTTCAGTTTCCCTTTTTTTGACAATTTTACTTCTTAAGTTTTAATAATCCCACCTCTTTGAAAAAGACGCCGCGTCGCTTCATCAATAAGTGTCCATACGCCATCATTCACTCCCCTCCCACTTTCCCCTCTCTCTCTCTCTCTCTCTCTCTCTCTCTGTTCATCTGAGACAAATACACTGCTCTTTCATTCCCACTAATTTTCCCACCGAATTGTTGGGTTTTTTTTACTGGAGAGACAATTTCTCGTAATTTCAATCCCAAAATTTTCTCTTTCAAATGATGCAATGGAGAACCAGAAATGCTCCCTTAATTCTGCTTCTGCTACTCTTACAGACCCATCTATCTCCTCCGGCGATGGCTAGTTTTCAAGCTATCGCCAATTATCAGATCGCTTGCGCAATGTGCTCCTCCTGCGAATGCAATCCAGTTCCTTCGCAACCGCCTCCCCCGCCTCCATCTTCAAGCTGTCCGCCCCCGCCGTCTCCTCCCAGTTTCTACTACAATTCTCCTCCACCGCCGTATCAGCCGACATACTCTTACTCGCCGCCTCCGCCTTCCGGTGCTGCAACAGGAGGCGGCGGTGGCTCGTATTATCCCCCGCGCTACCCAGCGCCGCCGCCCCCGAATCCTATCGTTCCGTATTTCCCATTTTACTTTCATAACCCGCCTTCTGCCTCTGTTTCCAGCGCTCCCCGCTCCATGAATTTCAAATTTTGCAGTCCTGCGGTTCTGTTTGCACTATCATTTCTTTTCTTCTGAAATATTCGAGAAAATAAAATGGAAATAACTGCAAATTCACAGATCTACCATGGCTGAGGATGAGAGAACAAGGTGAAACTTGACATTCTGCCACGAAAAGTTCCTTTTTCGAGTGCGTGCGTGTTGAAGAGACATTGCCGAAACTGCCCTTCAATGGAACCTTTCGCTGCTCAAGTGTCCCAGGAGGTTCGAGGAGGAAGAAAAGGTCGCATTTGCAGTGAAAAGCGGACAGTGTTCTCTCACTCACACATGGTCGTATCATACCATTAGGATCTGTGAATGGTGGCAGTGTTATTGTTGTTCTTATCCATAATAATTAAGGGATTTCAGTCAATTACTTTTCCGTTTAATGCTGTTGTTTTGTGGGGCTGTCACTGTGGTTACTTTACAACCATAATATTAATGAATAATTCTCTCTCTATCTCAGTAGATATATATAAGTTATATCAGAATTTATGTAATTGTTTAGAAATATAACAATCCATATATACTTCTATTATATTTCATAATAGTTTGGATGTCCATCACAAATTTAATGGCAGCCAAACAAGGTCTTAGGCCCTTTCATTTTATATTTGAAAAGAACGTTTTTGTTCTTAATCGCACAACAAATATTTTAACCCCCACAATAAAATAACAGAAACAGTATAAATTAAATATTTAATACACGTAAAGAATCTTTGTGTCTAGATGATACGAGCGATACGAGTATAAAAATAAAGTAATAATAATACTAAAAAGATAAGTTTTTTTAGTGTTGAAGAGAAAACTCGATATCCACGATAATCAAGAAAAATCCTCCGGGTTTTGACGGTTATAGAAGAAATGCACTATGAAAATCAATTTATAAATCGGGTGATAACAACGCGCTAATCTAGCCAACTTATTCCCGTTTTATGATCCCTATCAAGGAACTCTTTCGATTTGCCCACGATAACGGAACTGGACACATTCCGATTTTTACGTCAATCTTTCCTCTTGTGCTATTTGAATTGCCGAACTCACTGGATCCCAATGTTCATGCTACCAACATTGTCACGAAGGTTAATAGGCGGGAGAAGAGAAAGCAAGATGAGGACGAGAAAATTTTTTCAATCAAGCGCAAAGGTCGGACTTGAGTTTTCTTAATAACCGAGCACAAATATGAGGAACTTTTCAAGTGATGTGCACTCTCAAAAAGCATTCTGAGCTGCTTAGGGTTAAAAGATATAAGACATATATTTATAAAGAATTTAAAAATATGTTTAAAAAATTAGTCGTTGGGAGCAAAAAATCCCGCACCGCTAGAGGGCTGAATAGGGTTGAGTGGAATAGGTTCGCTCCGATCGAGCACTCCTGGAGCACTCGGCGGGCTCTCGCCAGGGTTCAGGAAAATGAACCTGGGCGCTTGAGCACATGAGCACCTGGTTCGCAAAAACGCGCCCTGGAGGAGCTCAGGTGCTCATTGAGCGCCTGGTGAGGGAGGCATGCCCCTCGGGCACCCATTGGGTGCTCTATCCGAAACGGTGAGGAAAACGTGATACGGGACGGCGAGAAAAGGTGGGAATACTGGAATTTGACGATGATGATCTTCGGGCATAAAACAGATGAAAATCTTCCAGGCCGATATATTGTTGCAGTTACCAAACGCGCCGATAAGAGATTAAATAAATAACCCAACACGGTCACAGAATATGCCAACTAAAAATATGCCTAATAATTTTTTTCTTTGACAGTTTTGTGATAAAACCCATACAAAAAAATATAAAGAAAATATAAGAGAATCACGGAATCAGACACCATCAAGATAGAACCCGTATACATGAAAATCTACACCTAGTAAAGGAAATACAAGTAAATATTATAAAATACAAAACGCCTTGAGATAATTGACACAGTACAAAAAAATTCAAACTTCGGAAGCGGTCGCCTGCTGTGCACCAGGGAAGAATAGCTATTCCTGGACAAACATGGTTAGCACAGAAATAGCAAAAATATAATAGTATGAGGTAAATACATATAAACATAAAAGAATGGTAAAACGAAAACACCCCTATCAAGAATAACCTCCCCCTATCTCCCCCTCAACCACATAGTGAGACAATTTTTTATGGTAGCAGTCTACTCCCCTTTTTGTCACGAATGACCAAAGGGTAATAGAGTTCACTCTTTTTTATCTACAATTTCTTGCCATATTTTATGGCGTTATTTAAATTTATCATTTGATTATTTAGATGTTGGATGTGATAAATGAGATGCTCTATCGTAAAGTTTTTCTAAGACTTATTTTGACGTAATGTGACGGGGCAATAGGGACGAATATGGCCAATAATTTCACATATATGGCACGTTGGAACAAATTTGGCATAGCCATCGGAAGGGTACATTTGCTTCCTGGTGGAATTAGGATAAAATTTTTTTCATATTCATTAAATTTTGATAGTTTTGTACATTAATATCCTTCTTTGGCGAACTGCTGGACACTATGTCAATATGAGCAGACAAGGAATTGTTTTGTCTAGGAAGGAACGTCGGTTGGACAAATACAGTTTTAGAATTATCGGTGGATTTCAATTTATTTTCAGAATAATCTAACCCGATTTTATTTCCTCTTATTTTTCCTAAACTAAGCATATGGTCCAATTTTTTAGACACATTTAAAAATTATTTCAAGTCATTTCGAGTAGCCTCTAAATCAGATTCAAGAGTTGTGATTTTCTCAGTAAAAGAATTTTTCAGGTTCTCAACTTCTTAAACTTTTATATCTAATTCGGATTTTAGAACTAATTTTTATTTTTCTATTTTAATTAGTTTGCGCTTGAGTGATACATTCACTTTCTTAATTTAAAGGCATTCTTTAAATAATTTGTCATAAATATCCTGAAGATCATATAGATCAGATTCTGACTCGTTCTAGAGTCATCGAATAGTTTAAGACTTACCTCTAAGGGATCATTATTTTCACACATTGAGGTCATAAAGGCCAGATATTTGATAGAGCCATTTTCAGAGCATTTTTCAACTATTTCTTCTTCATTATCACTTAAGGTCACATTGACTTTATAGGCTTGACCTTATTAGAGTTTAAGGTTTGGACATTCGGTATGATAATGATCAAAATCTTTATACTCGTGGCATTGAACACATTTGGTACTTTTAGATTTAGATTTTTTAAATTCACGTCTGCCTTTCTTATCAGATTTTAGAGTTTATTTTTAATCCACACTTGGTAAGTCAGATGAAGATTTATTTTTCTTTAAAATTTTTTTTAAAATTTTTAACAAATGTGGTAAAATCATTGCTATTCAACTCCTCATCGGAGTCACGATCTCTCTTTCCTAACGGATTTTAGGACAATAGATTTTTGTTTCTTTAACTGTGGAAGTATGTGCTCATACGTTTGGAGGGATTCTACAAGTTTTTCAATCTTCATTTTATCAAGATCTTTACTTTCTTCAATAGTGGTGACCTTTGGTTTAAATCGTTTAGGGAATGATTTAAAAACTTTTCTAACAATTCTATTTTTAGAAATTCATTCTCTCAAATTAAACATTGAATTCACAATATCGTTCAATTGAGTATAGAATTCATCGAAGGTTTCCTCATCTTTCATACAGATTTCTTGAAATCGAGTGGTTAGTATGTGTAATTTTAAATTTTTAACTAATTTAGTACCTTCATGGGTCTCGTCTTTTGCAGTCTCACACGTAAATATGCGTTTGAATTCTTTGGGAGATATGATGATAAAAATAGCATGTAATCCCTTATTGTTCCAATTGTATGCATCAAGTTCTTCTTTTGACCATAAAGACAGAACTTTTGGTTCATCACCACTTTTGGATGGAGTCTACCCAGTTTGGGTGCTAGCCCACACGCGCTCATCTATTAATTTGAGGAAGGCTATCATCCGATAGGCATAGTTGCTCCCATCAAAGAAGGGGGTACGAAAAGCGATCCACTCGTATACATTTAGATTGGGAGTCGCTGATCGGGGTGAGTATCTAATACTAATTGAAAAGAACGTTTTCATTCTTAAATTGCATAATAAATGTTTCGATCCAGACAATAAAATAGCGGAAGTAGTAAAAAATTAAATATTCAATACACGTAAATAATATTTGTATCTAGATGATACGAGCGATATGAGTATAAAAATAAAGTAACAACAATACTAAAAAAATAAGTTTTTTAGTGACGAAGGAACAACTCAATAATCATGATAATCGAGAAAAACCTTCCAGGTTTTAACGGCCAGTGAAGAAATACATTATGAAAATCAACTTACAAATCGGGTGGTAATAACACGCTAACCTAACCGATTTACTCTCATTTTGTGATCTCTACCAATGAACTCCTTAGATTTACCCACGGTAGCGGAACCAGACACCTTCCGATCTTCATGTTAATCTTTTCTCTCGTGCAACTTAAATTACTGAACTCACCAGATCCCAATGTTCATGCCACCAATGTTGCCACGAAGGTTAACCAGTGGGAGAAGAGAAAGTAAGATGAGGGCGAGAAAACTTTTTCAATCAAGCACAAAGGTCGAACTTGAGTTTTCTCAATAACCGAGCACAAATATGAGGAGCTTTTCAAGTGATGTGCACTCTCCAAAAACGTTTTGAGCTGCCTACGGTTTAAAAGACATAAGACATATATTTATAGAGGATTCAAAAATATGTTTAAAAAATTAGCCGTTAGGAGCAAAAAAACCTTGCACCGATCGAGCACTCCTCGAGCACTTGGTGGGCACTCGCTAGGGTTCATGGAAATAAACCAAGGCGCTCGAGCTCACGGTTCACAAAAACGCACCCTGCGGGTGCTCATTGAGCGCCCGGTGCGGGAGGCGTCCTCCTCAGGCGCCCATTGGACGCCCTACTTGGAACGGTAAGGAAAACATGATATGGAACGGCGAGAAAATGCGGGAACACTGTAATTTGACAATGATGATCTTCGGGTATGAAACGGATGAAAATCTTCTAGGCTGATATGTTGTTGCAGTTACCGAGCGCACCGATAAGAGACTAAGTAAATAACCTGATACGGTCATAGAATATGATAATTAAAAATATGCCTAACAATATTAACTTGTTTGAATTTTATATTTTTTACTGTTATGATA
>JAODPA010118851.1:0-18404 GCA_025585075.1 Nepenthes mirabilis | reverse complement strand
ACTTGGGTACGAACATATTTTTGTACATTCTTTATACTTTTAATACATTTAATTACTTACAAAAAAAAAAAGAAAATATACTGTGGCCGCAAGGGTTAAGCGTTTAGAATGGGCCAGCAAGTTTCTGCCTTTCCATTGATTTGCAGCCCAAAGAATATTTTGGGACCATTCAAGGTAAGGCCATTGGATACCCACCCGTCGTCAGATTATATGCCATAAGGAAGACGAATAGGGGCAAGAGAAAAAAAAAGGTGATTATGATTTTCATCCCCCATATTGCAAAAAGTGCATTTGGTAGATATATTGGTGACACCGCGAATACGATCAAGAGTGTTAAGTCTACATCTAATGGCTAGCCATAGAGTAAAAGTATGTGCGGGAATGTGGGAGGGACTCCACACCAGAGTGGCCCAGGGCATTTTCGCCTTTGGAGGATGGAAGAGGTAATAGGCAGAGCAGCTAAAAAAATGTCCCTCAGTAGATGCCGTCCAATGAACAACATCCCTAATCCGAGTATTAGGGAGGTAGGGGGCATGTTTTCCACAAGACGGGAGACTTCCATATCAAACGGGTTTGGTCAGACCCATTGGTCCCCCCGAATAATGTCTTTAACTTTCACATCCCAAGGCAGTCCTGAGACCATGTGGGTCCAGTCTATGCTCATATCACATAGAGGGCCCAAAGGGTGCCAATTATCAAGCCACAGAAAGGTATCAGTACCATCCCCAATTGAGTATTTCGTATGGGGGCGCATGTAAGGACATAACTTCATAATTTTACTCGAACACCAAGACGCTGATTCCAGTACTTTTAAGGTCCAAATACATCAATCCTTAATCCTATGCACATGAGCCCATAAAGCCCATGCTGAGCTAGAATCCTTAGTAATAATGCGCCAAAGCAGTTTGCAGATCAGAGCTTTGTTCTGGGCCTGCAAGTTTTTTAACCCCAGGCCGCCTTCGCTCTTTGGATAGCAAATGTCAGCCCACGCAAGGACTGGAGGTATACCTGCAGGGACTGGAGGCAGCCTCACTTGCTACAGCAAGGAAACCTACAACAAAACATCACCCACGCAGTATAGGAAGTCAGCAGGGAAACCCTGCAGCTAGATAGGCTTAGCTGATCCAACAGGCACCTCTATTCATGAGGATGAGAGGAAGGAGAACATTTCTTTTTAGGCTTCTTTGGTTTCTTTAAGATGGGTTTAAGCCTAAAGTCATGAGTGGGATTGCCATGGCCATCATAAAAGACCACAATTCCATGTGCTGCAGGACCAAAAAGCTAGTTGTGAAACTCTAAAATATTCCACCTCAAGGTACTAATATTGTTTTTCAATCTTGGGTCCCCATCTTGAGGATTGAAAGACGGAGAGCCAAGGATGGCGGCAGAGCCAAGAGCAGTGGAAACAATGTTCTCATCAAGGCCAATAGATACTCCTTGAGCATCCAATTGATCTGCCACGGTGATAGAGTGAATGGGCATGAGAGTTTCATATGAACGGTTCATATGAAGCCATCTCATCAGTAGCATTCAAAATTTCACTCATCATAATAGCTACTTCTGAAGCTGGATGCCACTCCATTTTGATATTTTCTTGTTGAGGACAACCACACATAGCGCATCAGCCATAATCTGGGGAAGGGATTCTTATTCTTCAAGGGTAGAATCTCATCCAACAGAGGAAGGAAGACCCACACTGGGGTCCACTGTTAACCTGTCCTCATCTGTTATAGGCATGAGAGCCGCACATCTGCTAGGCATTTCCACATCAGTAGCATTGATACCCAATTTCAACATATCTGCAAACGTGATCGTAAAGGAACAGGTGACTGGGTGCCGCTCCTCAACCTGATTACTTCTCTGCTGTCCTCCTCGCTAGCCAGGATATCGCACATGTGGGTGCATACGGTTAGGCTTTGCGAAGCCCCATGGGTTAAATCAGAATGAGAGGTCAACCCCAATTCTCCCCTAGAGTTTTTTTTTTTGGTAAGCTTTTCTCCCCTAGAGTGCAGACAAAATTCTGCGTCCACTAGCCCTTTTTCCATAACAATTTTCCCAGCAATTAGACTACCACTAGTAAGAGGTGTTACCCCCTATCAGCAACTGTGGGAACCAGTACAGGTTGCCACATAATCGACATGGGCATTGGCCATAGGGGCCATAGCAGCAGTCAGAACTGGATGACATAAACCCTGCTCGCACTGGTGCTTCCTAGCCTCTGTTGCAGGGCTGATACGATCATCATTCATAATTGGCATTAATATCACAGCAACAGAGGGAGGAGGTAGGGAATCCACCCCAGTCCTGTTGAACGAGCGTTCAACTAGTACAACGCAGGTTTCCTCATCAGCTCTCACCGGTAGCTTCATCCTCTGGACAGAAGCTCCACGTCTAGGCAGCATGCTTGACTTTAGAAAACACTTCTAAAATAAGAATGATTACGGGTTAGTTAAAGATTAACCCTAATTACGACATTACTATTTACACAATTAAATAAAACTATTATCATATTTTTGCCCTAGTCTAAGTTATGCAAGTTAGAATAACTAGAGCTGTCTATCCTAACTTGGTCCTTCTATATATACATTCACTTATTCAACCTTAGCCTATACTTTTCTAAGCTTTTGTATAAGATTCAGATCAATCATAAGGTATCCCTTTCTTTGATACCAATTCTAACGGACCAAAAAATTACTGAAAATCTGTCAAAGTTTTGTTTATAAAATGGACATCCGCCAAATATAAACCGTATAAAACCTTGTATAGAAATCATAAGTACAAGCAACATATACACAGGATCCCTAAATGCCACAACAAATACACGGGTGGCACCGACATCGTAACTCTGGTACGATGCCAGCTTAAAAGGTTGCCAGATAGGAACCAATTACAACTATAAAAGATAATTGCGGAAGCTACTATATCTACCAATGAACACCGAAAACTAACTAAACATCCATCAATCATCATGACATACATATATATAACCATAAGTATCAAAATAATTATTGCAGTATCCATGCCTTATACAAAATAACAATACTGAGTTTTCAAAAGCTTTCCAGTCTGTATCAGCTGTCTATGTTGCACTTACAGGCTATTCAGGCTTGTTAGGCATAATAGCTTGCTCATCTAGAAGGAAAGAGAAGGGTGAGCTAACAACTTAGCAAGTACAGCTTAATAAAAAAACAGTAGACAATATAAGTAAAGATGAGCAAAGGAAAGAGACATAATTATAAAAGAGATGTATAAAAAGAGAAAAAAGAGAAAAAAAGAGAAAAAGAGATTTACTTACCAAAAAAAAATAATTATAAAAGAGATGTATAAACGGGAACATTATCAAATATGTTTTGGAATATAATTTACTTATCTTTGAGATATATTTTATGCATGATTATTCATCTTTACGGATCAGTATTAGTAAGCCTTACTAGGCTCTCTCTCTTGGAAAAAAAAAAAGATTGCGAGGGTAGGTTCTAGTCTTGACCGATTGGTGTTCCTCTCTAGTTCTTTGGGCTCTCTCTCTTTTCAAAAAAAAAGGATCCTCACTTTTAGGTCTTCTCTCCGGTTTTTTGGCCTCTCACTAAAACAAAAATTATGTTCTTGACCATTCAGTGTCCTGCCGACATACGGACAGCTACTTCCTCCTGCTCGGTCGATCCTAATGGCTTGTGCGAAATCCGATCTCCTACCAAGAATTTGTGGATTCTTGCCAATGTGACAGGTCCGGGTGCAGATTTGTGGTTAGTTGCTTGCTGGTTTGGTGAGAAGTGCCGGACCACAGGCTTGTCTGGGAGGGCGTGCTGATATGCTTTGACTGTGTGGTGACCTCCTGTTCTGACGCTTTTACTGGTGTGTATGGTGACCGAACTCCTGCCGTTACATGAATGACTACATCCTTCTATTATAGTTTTTGCGGGTATGTGTGTTTTGATGACTGGATTGGTGACTTGATTGATTTGCCTGATGCGGTTTGTGCGATGATATATATGGATCAGTATGCTCGCTGGCCCTGCCGCTTTGCACATAGCTTGTGTGCTGTGGATTCTGGATGGGTAGTTTTTATCTCAATATACTTTACGTACTTTAAAAAAAAAGCTCATTGTATTGTTTCTTTGTTTTTATGACATGTTCATGTTGCTCGGGGTATGTCCCGACGTCTCTGTTCTAACCCCAAGTTGGCAAAACACTTGGGACAGAACATTGAATTTGTAATTTTTATTTTTATTTTAATACAATTTCTTACCAAAAAAAATAGTAAGCCTTACTAACTAAGAGTGTATAAGAACAAGAAAAGGATCATGACACACCACAATGAGCTAAAGTCATGAGCTACTATTATCAATCTAGAGGTAAGGGCCATCAACATATCATGTTTGTAGACGGGCCGATAATACAAGGCCCCCACATGTACCCCCGGGGCCCAGGGACAGTCATTCTCCTTCTACAATATTATCCAAAAGCTTGTCAAGAGCATTACCTACTAAAATATGTAGCCAGGGTGATTCTCCAGTCTCTACTGTAATGCTACTGGCAGACCAAGGGATATTATCTCTGTATCACAATTCCATGGTCATAGTTTCATAGGTTCTTATTCATTTGAAGGAAGGTCCACCACAATTCAATCCTCAATATCTACATTTGGGAGAACCATTTGATCCGAAATCACAGTGTGGACTTCCCTCCGATTACACATACGATTATTATATTTCATTCGAACTTATGTCTTTTCACAAGTCAATTTGGATGCATAGATGGAAATACTTTCATAACAATTAATTAAGGTGGAAGTACGTAAATTTTTTATTTATTCTCAGGTGAATAGTAATAGTGTCGATTTACAGCATATAGATGCCATGTTTTAGGGTCAATTTAACATAATACGATGGGAAGAAGGGGAATCCCGAATTTGGGTGTGGGTTAGGGTTTGGCAAAGCCAAACTGAGCTAAACAGAAGGCAAATCGGATAAATAACCATAAATACTTTGAGCAATAATTATGGGTTACATGTTTTTTTTTATTTCGGTGGGTATTGGGATAAAAATACCCTAAAAATGAATAAAAATCAAAAGAGGAAGGTTCCACCATAGATTTCTGTGGCACGGTCCACCGAAGGTAAATATACAGCAAAGGTTGCTTGGAAAGACGTCTGTACGCCTAAAGAGGAAGGTGGATTGGGCATAAAGAACATTGTAGCATCCAACAAAGCCCTATTATGTCGCCATTTTTGGAGGATCATCACAAAGGACCCAGCCTCTGTATAGGTGGCATGGTGTTGTGTCTATTGCATCAAAGATAGGTGCATCTAGACCATTAAAATTCCTGATTCAACTCCCTGGAGTTGGAAAAAATTCATGAAGCTTCGTATTACTTTTCGCCCCATGATCCGCTACCATATTGGTGATGGAGTCGACACTTTCCTATGGCTGGATTATTGGCACCCTCTTGGACCTATATGTGATCGGTTCGATGAGAGAATCATGTGCATAACCGGTTTGCCTGCTGATGCAAAAGTCAAGAATATCATCAAGCAAAGAGAATGGATATGGCCTAATCCTTTTGACATGGAGGTTGCTGCGATTGCAGATAGTATGCCACTGTATATCCCAGATTCCTCCCGTAGAGATGTGGTAAAATGGTGTGATGGCAGCAATGGGGTTTTCTTGTCCATATCTACATATGGGTTATTCCAAGAGTCCAAAGAAAAGGTGGCTTGGTTTAATATTATTTAGGGCCCAAAGTACACTCCTGCTCATAATTTTATTCTGTGGCTCGTAATGTGCCAAAGGTTAAGCACCCTGGATCGTGTTAGTACTTTCATTTAGAAACCGGCATCATGTACTCTGTGTACCGACTTACCAAAAAAAAGGTACTCTGTGTACCAATGAACTTAAAGTCACGAACATCTTTTCTTTACTTGCCCTTTCTCTTCTGAAGTTTGGCGGATAATGCGCCGCAAGGCAGGGATTAGGTAGCCATACTCTGAATGGCATACCAATATTAGCTGGGCTGCTAACATATGGAAAGGAAAAAACCTCAAAGCTCTCTCCTTCCGCCTCACTCTTACTGCAACTATTTACTTTATTTAGAAAGAAAGAAACCAACCTATTTTCAAAAATTTGATGCCTCAGAATGTATCCCAAATGATTAATCAAATCACTATTGCGGTTCGTTGTAAACTAGAAAACACTTCCTTTGACAAGATGCAAAGTAACAGACCTATTTTGACAAGATGGAGTATCCCACTATCGAACTGGATGTATGCCGAAGATCAGCTCTCAAATTGATTGATAAAGATGGATCACAGGTGAGTTCCTTGCAGTCTGGAATGGATAACAAAGTCTATCATCGCCAGGTAATAGACCAAGATGATGCTTACTTGGAATGGACTACTGAGGTTATCGCCAAGGATCCTATGCAATATGCCCTCCGATGCTTACTTGGAGAGAATGCTTCTCAGCTGCACTTTAACTCCATCACGGAGGATCAACATGGTGTTTTGTTTGATTTCATTGATTCATGTTGGTCTAATGTGTCTGAGGTTACAAAAAATTTATTCAGATCCTCCTTTCCATTGGAGGAGGATTTCCTGAATTGTCCCTCGAGTGCTTATTTTGAATTTTTTTTTTTGGTAAGTGATTTGGATTAATGGGAGAAAAATTTTACAGGTAATGATTTATCTTCAAGTATTTTTTCGACTTGGGGATAAACCATAAGCGCTAGGGCATGCCCCGAGCACATTGATACATCTTATGAAACCAACAGAGAAACAAAAATACTGGTATTCACACAATACAATCAAAACGCTCCAACATCAGTAGTGCAGTTCTTAAACATATCAAGCTCATCCATGGGCAGTACCAAAAATTGGCAACAGGTAGAAAACCAGTCAATATCGAGATCGACATTTAAAAAACACAAATCCAAATCGGCACTTGAAACGCATGTCAAAAAACACACTTGAAATGTAGATCCAAATCGGCACATTAAAAGCCTCTCCGGCTTTTAAAAGGCAAAAAACTACTCCGGCCTTAAGAGGCACAAGGCCTCTCTAGCCCTCAAGTCTCTCACAATTTACTTCGGCTTCCAAGACGCAAAAGGCAACTCCGGCCTTCAAGGCGCCACTGATCACTCCAGCTTTCAAAGAGCGCAAGGCAACTCCGGCCATCAAGAAGCACAATTCAACTCCGTCCTTAAATCACTCTGACCTTTATGAAGCACAATTCAACTTCGGCCTTAAGCATCAGCATATTCACTACAAATCAGGCAGCATAACTATCCCCAGGCATAAGACCAACCGCAACCAGCATCACATGCCAACAGGAGCAATGCATCGCCATCATCAACCCCGAACAACTCACAGCCCCAACCACGTCTAGAAGGATCAGCATCTTCAGGTATCAAACCATCACAGGAACCATAGTTGAGTCATACCTTGCAGCCAAGCCACTCCGTCCTAGGAGACAGGAAGGCACTCCGGATATAGAACAAATGCACTCCAGAAGCACGAACAAATGCACTCCGTCCAAAGTGAGAAAAATCACTCCGGCCACCACACGACTATTTTTTTTTAAACTTTTTTTTCCTAGACCAACACGGGAAAAGAAGGCACTCCGGACCATGCAACCAAGCCACGCCGTCCAAGGAGACAAAAGGCACTCCAGATAAAGGACACATTCACTCCGAAAGCTCTAACGAAGTACTCCTGGACGGAGTGTCTTGGACGGAGTGGTGTTGTTGGATTCGGAGTTCTTTTACTGGTTGCTGGAGTGCACTATTGGTAAGGAGGTGACTTCATATTTCGCTAATTGGCCGGAGTGGTTTTGAGTGATGATTTTGTTTCCTCATAGGCCGGAGTGGATTTGCGTATGATGAGGCCGGAGTGGCTTTGCATCCGGAGTGTGTTAATAGGCGGAGTGGCATGTGTTAGTTGAATCCGGAGTACATTTTGCCGGAGTACAATTTGCCGGAGTGCAATTTTCGGAGTGCAATCTGTCGGAGTGCATTTTACCGGAGTGAAATTTGCCGGAGTGCATTTTTGCTGGAGTGCATTTTTGCCGGAGTGCAATCTGCCGGTGTGCATTATTGCTGGAGTGCATTTTGTCTATTCCGTTCCTTTGCCCAGAATACGCAAGGTCGCTTTTCCTTTTTGCTGAGTTGATCTAGTAGACTGATTATGTGTCTGATCATATATTAGATAGATTTTATATTCTGTTGAGTCTGTCGTACGTTGTCCTCCTAGAGATTTTTTATGTATTTCTGAGGTACAAGTGGCTCAGGGCATGCCCTAGCGTTTATGTTTTATATCCAAGTCAAAACACTTGGAGATAAAGCATTGATTTTGTAATTTTTTCTCTCCCATTTAATCCAAAATACTTACTTATCAAAAAAAAAGGAAGTCACTCCGTCCAAAGTGAGAAAATTCACTCCGTCCAGGGGTCAAGAAGGCACTTCGGATAGAGGACAAAAGCACTCCGGAAGCTCAAACAATGTCACTCCATCCAAAGTTAGGAAAAGCACTCCGCCACCACATGAAATGATTTTTTTTTTCAAAACCAACACGGGAAAAGAAAGCACTCCGGACCTTGCAGCCAAGCCACTCCGTCAAAGGAGACAAAAAGCACCTCGGATAAAGGACACATGCACTCTGGAAGCACTAACGAAATCACTCCGTCCAAGGAGTCAAGAAGGCACTTCAAAAAAAGGACAAAAGCATTCCGGAAGCTCGAACAATGTCACTCCGACCAAAGTGAGAAATAGCACTCCGGCCACCACATGAAATGATTTTTTTTTTGATATATATATATATATATATATTTTTGGAAGTGTATCTAACACATTAGAGAAATATCTCCCAGAGGAGAGGAGGCGAAGAGACAGCTACAACGAACATACAATAAAATCAACAATGAGCCATAAACGCCCACCAAAACGGATCAAACTCCAATAGGGGAGAAAGGCTTGATCCAAGAGCACATAAGGCGCCCATAGATACATTCGAAACCTAAGAGTACTACAAGCCCCCTTTTTTTCAATCTTTCTTTTTTCTTTTTTTCCTTCTCATTTTCCAATCTTCTTTTTTTTTTTTTTGTAAGTTCCAACGGATAAGGAACGAATGGGCCGAACGTCCGTCTGCAGTCAGGGAAGCCTTCAGTTTGTCCCGAACAACGTTTATAATCTCAACACAGATCTAGGATATATCCTGTGGGGAGGATTTTTGGAAGATCCGATGGTTGCGTTCTTTCCAAATAAAATAGACAATGGCCGTAAGAGAAAGGCGCTTGGATAAGGCAATAGGATCCTTCCCTTTCCATTGGTGGGCAGCCCAGGTGATGTTATGGAACCATTTGGGGTAAGGCCACTGAAAACCCACTTTTTTTTGAATTTTGGTCCACAAAGATCTAGAGAACGGACAGGAGAAAAAAAGGTGTTCATGGTTTTCATCATCCGAGTCACAAAGAATGCATGTATTGGTGAGGTTTGGAATACCTTGAATGCGGTCAGTGGTATTTAGCCTGCCTTTTATAGCCAGCCAAAGAGTAAATGCGTGGGCAGGAATATGGGAGGGACCCCAAACTAATTTGGTCCAACTCAGCTTCGGCTTGGGAGGGTGGATAAGGAGGTAGGCAGTTCTAGTCGAAAAAAATCCATTCGTGCTCCCGTTCCACCTCAGGAAATCTTTATGCCTGGTATTGGGGAGATAATGGGGCATGTTTTTTGCAAGACTAGACACTTCCTGATCATAAGGGTTAGGCCATGTCCAAAGGTCATCTCTGATTATTTGTGATACCTTGGCGTCCCAAGGTAAACCCGTGACCAAGCGAATACGATCAGTACTGACATTATGCAGCGGGCCCAGAGGATGCCAATTACCATGCCAGAGAAAAGTATCGAGGCCATCACCAATGTTCTTAATAGAATGAGATTGCATGAAAGGGCGGAGCTTCATGATCTTTCTCCAACCCCAGGGGGCTGAGTCAGGAACTTTGAGAGTCCAAATACACCGATTTTTTATTCTATTGTTGTGGATCCATGAGGACCAAGCCGACTCAGAATCCTTCGACATGATATGCCACAGGAGCTTACAGATAAGGGCTTTATTCTGGGCTTGCAGATTCTTGAGACCCAGCCCACCTTCACTCTTCGGGTAGCAAATATCGGCCCAAGCTACTTTTGCATTAGCCTTACGATCAGTAGATCCGTTCCACAAGAACCGTCTCATCATGCAATCGATCTGATTAAGAATAGAATTGGACAGAATGAACATTGAGGCCCAATATAGGTTTTTTTTTTTTTTTGGTAAGTGAGGCCCAATATAGGTGGACGGATGAGAGGATAGAAGCAACGAGTTGTAATCTCCCCCCAAAAGAGAGCCATATGTTCTTTCAGGATTTGATACGCCGAGTGATTTTCACCGTGAGAGCATTGCAGTCCCGAATCGACAACCTGGTAATAATCAGAGGAACTACCAAGTACCTGATGGGGAGTTTGCCTACTTTGAAACCCATGATGTTAGCAATACTCTGATGAAGGGATGGGTCTTTAGAGCAAATGAAGACTTTGCTCTTATTTACGTTAGCCGAAAGGCCAGAGAGCCAATGGAATTCCTCAAGGCAATCCTTAAGAATCTGAGTCGATCTGACATCAGCATGAGAAAACAGGAGAAGGTCGTCGGCGAACGCAAGCATGACCGTATGGAGTGCCTATTGGTGTTTTTGTTTCCGGTGCTCTAAAAGGCCGGTGTTCGTTTTCTTTTTCATCCGGTATGTGTTTCTTCCCAAAAAAAAAAGGGGGGGGGCGGAGTGCTCTTTGTCTTTAAGGACGGAGTGCCCTCTTGGTGTTTTGAATCCGGAGCTCTCTTGGCCGGAGTTCATTTCTTTTTTAGCCGGTTTGTTTTTTACCAGCCGGAGGTTTTTCTTCCCGCAAAAAAAAAAAGAGGCCGAAGTGCTCTGTCTTTTTTGACGGAGTGCCCTCTAGGTGTTTTTGATTCCGGTGCTCTTAAAGGCTGAAAAAAAAAAATTTGAAGTGCCTTGCGTTTGTTTGTTCCGGTGCCCTTGTTGGCCGGAATCTCCTAATGGCCTAAGTTCTTTTTTCCGGAGCTCTTATGGCCGGAATGCTTTCTTTTATCCGGAGTGCCTCTTTTGCTGGAGTGTCTTTTGATGGACGGAGTGAAAGCAATCCAGAGTTCGGAGGCTGAGAGCTTCGGATTCCGGAGTGTGCCGGTATAGTCCGGAGTGCCTTCACCCCGGAGTGTTTACGTCTGAAGATTGGATTGTTTTCGCTGAGGACGGAGTGCATTATATTCGCACCCAGGCCGGAATGGCTTGCTTTTGTCTTCTAAAAAGCCGGGTGCTTTCCGTAGTGGCCTTCTCTATCCAATGAATGCGGCGACTCGATCTGCTTTCTGCTCACTATTGGACGGAGGGAGTTGTTGCAATGTCTGGAGCGAAAAAGAGCTTGCCTTTTCGGACAGACGGACTGCCTCTACGCCCTAATTTGGACGGACTGGTTTTGGCGCTGCACCCGAAGTGTAGTTGCCTCTGCGAGATGTTGACACTTGCTGGACGGAGCTGTTTTCACCTCCGATATCGTTATTGTATTTTGTGTCTAATGTCCTTAGTCATAGTTTATTTTGGTTTACCCCTTTTCTATCTTTCTCTTACCTAGTTGGCAAAACACTGGGTATAAAATATAGCTATTTATACATTCTTTTAAATTTAATACACCTAATTACTTACCAAAAATCCATTTAGCCTGAATGCCACTGAATGCGGCATAAAGAGTAATATGGGGCATAAAGAGTAATGCACCTAATTACTTACCAAAAATACATTCTCTTACCTAATTACACCTAAATACCACTGAATGTGGTCAGTGGTATTTAGCCTGCCTCACTTACCAAAAAAAAAGTATTTAGCCTGCCTTTTATAGCCAGTCAAAGAGTAAATGCGTGGGCAGGAATATAGGAGGGACCCCAAACTAATTTGGTCCAACTCAGCTTTGGCTTGGGAGGGTGGATAAGGAGGTAGGCAGTTCTAGTCGAAAAAAATCCATTCGGGCTCCCGTTCCACCTCAGGGAATCTTTATGCCTGGTACTGGGGAGATAATGGGGCATGTTTTCCGCAAGACTAGACACTTCCTGATCATAAGGGTTAGGCCATGTCCAAAGGTCATCTCTGATTATTTGTGATACCTTGGCGTCCCAAGGTAAACCCGTGACCAAGCGAATACGATCAGTACTAACATTATGCAGCGGGCCCAGAGGATGCCAATTATCATGCCAGAGAAAAGTATCGAGGCCATCACCAATGTTCTTAATAGAATGAGATTGCATGAAAGGGCGGAGTTTCATGATCTTTCTCCAACCCCAGGGGGCTAAGTCAGGAACTTTGAGAGTTCAAATACACCGGTTTTTTATTCTATTGTTGTGGATCCATGAGGACCAAGCCGACTCAGAATCCTTTGACATGATACGCCACAGGAGCTTACAGATAAGGGCTTTATTCTGGGCTTGCAGATTCTTGAGACCCAGCCCACCTTCACTCTTCGGGTAGCAAATGTCGGCCCAAGCTACTTTTTCATTAGCCTTACCATCAGTAGATCCATTCCACAAGAACCGTCTCATCATGCAATCGATCTAATTGAGAATAGAATTGGGCAGAATGAACATTGAGGCCCAATATAGGTTTTTTTTTTGTTAAGTGAGGCCCAATATAGGTGAACGGACGAGAGGATAGAAGCAACGAGTTGTAATCTCCCCCCAAAAGAGAGCCATCTGTTCTTCCAGGATTTGATACGCCGAGTGATTTTCTCCGTGAGAGCATTGCAGTCCCGAATCGACAACCTGGTAGTAATCAGAGGAACTCCCAAGTACCTGATGGGGAGTTTGCCTACTTTGAAACCCATGATGTTAGCAATGCTCTGATGAAGGGATGGGTCTTTAGAGCAAATGAAGACTTCGCCCTTATTTACGTTAGCCAAAAGGCCAGAGAGCCAATGGAATTCCTCAAGGCAATCCTTAAGAATCTGAGTCGATCTGACATCAGCATGAGAAAACAGGAGAAGGTCGTCGGCGAACGCAAGCATGACCGTATGGAGTGCCTATTGGTGTTTTTGTTTCCGGTGCTCTAAAAGGCCGGTGTTCGTTTTCTTTTTCATCCGATGTGTGTTTCTTGCCCCCAAAAAAAAGGGGGGGCCGGAGTGCTCTTTGTCTTTAAGGATGGAGTGCCCTCTTGGTGTTTTGAATCCGGAGCTCTCTTGGTCGGAGTTCATTTCTTTTTTAGCCGGTTTGTATTTTTACCAGCCGGAGGTTTTTCTTCCCGCCAAAAAAAAAAAAAGAGGCCGGAGTGCTCTGTCTTTTTTGACGGAGTGCCCTCTAGGTGTTTTTGATTCCGGTGCTCTTAAAGGCTGAAAAAAAAATTTTGAAGTGCCTTGCGTTTGTTTGTTCCGGTGCCCTTGTTGGCCGGAATCTCCTAATGGCCTAAGTTCTCTTTTCCGGAGCTCTTATGGCGGGAATGCTTTCTTTTATCCGGAGTGCCTCTTTTGCTGGAGTGTCTTTTGATGGACAGATTGAAAGCAATCCAGAGTTCAGAGGCTGAGAGCTCCGGATTTCGGAGTGCAAGAACTCCGGATTTCGGAGTGTGCCGGTATAGTCCGGAGTGCCTTCACCCCGGAGTGTCTACGTCTGGAGATTGGATTGTTTTCGCTGAGGACGGAGTGCATTATATTCGCACCCAGGCCGGAATGGCTTGCTTTTGTCTTCTAAAAAGCTGGAGTGCTTTCTGCAGTGGCCTTCTCTACCCAATGAATGCGGCGACTCGATCTGCTTTCTGCTCACTATTGGACGGAGGGAGTTGTTGCAATGTCTGGAGCGAAAAAGAGCTTGCCTTTTCGGATAGACGGACTGCCTCTACACTCTAATTTGGACGGACTGGTTTTGGCGCTGCGCCCGCAATGTAGTTGCCTCTGCGAGATGTTGACACTTGCTGGACGGAGTTGTGTGGACGGAGCTGTTTTCACCTCCGATATCGTTATTGTATTTTGTGTCTAATGTCCTTAGTCATAGCTTATTTTGGTTTACCCCTTTTCTATGTTTCTCTTACCTAGTTGGCAAAACACTGGGTATAAAATATAGCTATTTATACATTCTTTTAAATTTAATACACCTAATTACTTACCAAAAAAAAAAAAAAAGCATGACCGTATGGGTCGCGCCACATTTCCTATGAAATTTAAAATTTTCATTCCTGTGGGCCTTGATGTCGATAATACCATTCAATACCTCCATCACCAAAACAAAAAGGTAAGGAGAAATGGGATCGCCTTGTCGGAGACCCTTAGCACCCTTGAAGAAACCAATCGCTTCTCCATTAATATTCACAGAGTATGAAGGAGTGGTAATGCATTGACTAATCCAATCAACCATCATAGGAGGGAATTTCATTAGGGTCAGGATAGAGATAATGAAATCCCAATGAACGGAGTCATAAGCTTTCATTAGGTCAATTTTTATAATATACCTGGGCGGATCATGATCCAGGTGATACTTGTGGAGGAGTTCTTGGGCTAGAAGGATGTTGTCACTGATTTGACGCCCTGCCACAAAGGCCGTTTGGTACTTATCGACAAGATATGGTAATGCCATCTTTAAACGATTCGCAATAATCTTCGATATCACTTTGTAAATGACATTACAGCATGATATGGGGCGGTAGTCAGATGCCAAGTGAGGAGATTGGACCTTTGGGATCAGGCTAATGATCGTAGCATTCATTTGTTTTAGAAGCTTTCCATGATTAAAAAAATTACATATAGCTTCGCAAACAGAGGAACTCACAATGTCCCAAGATTCCTTAAAAAAATGGGAACTGAAACCATCAAGGCCCGGGGCACGGAAATCACCAATAGAGAAAATCACCTTGCGTATCTCATCATCGCTAATCGGGCCAATAAGAGGGCCAATCAGCGAGTCGGGCACAGTGTGTTGGATGAAAGGGCGGAGCCGATCAGCGTCAACCGAACCATGCGTACAGCCAGTACCAAGAGCCTTTCTGAAGTGATCCACAATCAAATTTTGGACATTTTCAATACCGACGATTGGATTCCCTGAGTCATCCAGGAGGGAGATAATCCTATTCTTATTGTTGTTACCATTAACAGTATTGAAGAATAATTTATTGCATTGATCTCCCTCTTTAAGCCACCTTATTTTAGCTTTTTGCTTGATAAGGTCAGCTTCCTTCGCCATTGCAGCGTAGTAAGCTTCCCTACGGGCCCGTTCTTCATGGGAACTCCTAAAAGTGAAGGGAGAAATTCCTTGGATTTCCTCTAATTCTTTCCGCGTATGAGAAACCTCCTCATGGACATCGCCTTCGTGGCCGTTTAGATTTTTAAGCGCAAGTTTCACCTGTTTAAGTTTGAAAACTAACCGAAATATTGGTGTGCCATTATTTTCTTCCTTCCAAGCATCTAGCACTAAGTGGTGAAATTTTGGGGACTTGGTGAGGAAATTATTGAATCGAAACATCCCATGCTTTCTTGTCGATTGATCAGTAGGGATAAGAATGTAGGGGGAGTGATCCGATAGTCTGGCGGGGGGAAAATAGCTTTGGCCCTCCTGAAATGATCAAGCCATTGACCATTTGCAACAACCCGGTCAAGCTTTCTGGAGATACGAATAGATGAATCCTGGCCATCATTCCAGGTGTAGTGCACACCTTCATAGCAAACATCTTCAAAATCGCAATCTCTGAGACAATTATCAAGGTCATGCGAGCTATTGGGGTGCCAGGAACCTCCAAGAGCCTCAGACGGAGATCTGACAACATTGAAATCACCAAGGCTTGTTTGTGATTTCCATTTCCTCTAAGCCTCACATTGACTCCTTATCTCCTGATCGGAGGTTTATTATATTAGATTCTCTTAAAGTCATGTTGAAATAGAACACGACTTTTCCGTCAGATCAATTTAGCGATTTGGATGGTCTAGTAGAGGGCTTCCATAAGTTTTGTTAATTCATCCATTCGCATATGCTGGAAACCGGATGGTTTTATTTTGGTTGGAGGTCATCCTTCCTGATGTTTTTTGCCGGTTTTGCTCTGATCTAGTCCGATTGTCTCCTATTGATTTGGCTAGCTATAGTCTGTTTTGGCGCTGCTGTCATGTGGTCTATTGCTTTATGAAGCTTTGGATGGCTTTGCTACTCGTTTTGTATGTGGGACTGAGTTAAAATGTAGTGGGTGCTGGTGCCTGGCCTGTTTTTCGAGGCATGTAGTAGTATGTCTTGTAGGGAGATGCCACTGTTGCTGATTTTTTTAATTGGAGTTGGGGCTGGGGCTCTGGTGCTGCTGCCTTGAGTTTTGGTGCAGTTGGGTATCTTTGAGGGATGGTTTGCTGTGGTACCATTTCCTGATGGCTGAGGGTGAGTCTTGGTCTGATCCGAGATTGGCTGGAGCTGCTGTATAAGTTTCCTAAGAAAGCCGAAGTTCTCCTGTCCTTGTTAAGAGGCTAGGCCAATGCGCTGATGGTGTTGGATGTCTGCCCTGTGCAGTTTGTTGGCTCATTCTGGTGGCCCATGCTGTCTTGCTGCTGTTGCTGGAGAAGATTCACTGCTAGTAAACAATGGATAGGGAGAGAGAGTTTCGGCTGTGGTCTCTCCTGATTATGTATTTGGTGAATGCCTTATGGTTCTGCAGGAAGAGTCTGATGCAGACCAAACAGCCTGCTTATGCAGTTGCTGCTGACCTTGATCCTGGCTAGCTACGTACTACAACTCTTTTGCTGTAAGAAGCCGTTGAGAGGGCAATTTTGTTGATCATGCTGATACCTGTGGGTTGCTGAAGAAGATTTTGCTGCAACTGGGGCACGAAAATTGTGAGTTAGGGCTGTTACCATGCCATGCTGATGGCTGGGGGTTGTGAAGATTAAGCTACTGGAATTGATTTTTTTTGGTTGCTTAATTTAGCTGTCCCCCACGTGGTGCGTGCTAAAGTTGTAGATGATGGTTTGGATGCTCTCTACCTTTGTTGAGCTGTGAAGAATGGTTGTTGGAGCTGCGGTACTGGTGCTCCAGGATGCTAATTGGCTGTTCTGGCCATCTGTTCTGCTAAGGTGGAAAATATGCACGGGAGGGCTGAGATTGCCACTCTCGTTTTGTACTTCATTCTCCGTTTTCGGAATGCGATTAAAATGCTGAGTTGGTTTTGCATTTCCAAAGTCGATTTCGATAATGTAATATTGTTATTAATGACTTTAGTCATGGTTTAGGGGACTCCCTGTTTCTATGTTTCTTTTTCTAAGTCGACAAAACACTTAGTAAAGAATATAGCTGATTGTACGTTTTATTTAAATTTTAATACAATTAATTACTTAACAAAAAAAAAAGAAAATATGCACGGGAGGGCTGCTGATATGGATGAAGCTACTGGTGGTGCTGCTGATTGTGCATCTACTGCCAGGATGATGTTGTTCCTTCCTGATTATACAGGGTGGCCTTTCTGCTGATATGGCGGAGTGCCGATACATCTTGCGTAGAAGACTTGTTGTTCTAAATTGGACAGACTTCATGTTTGGTCGATTTCGTGGAGTGTAATCCCCCGAGTGGGTTTTTTATTTTGTGTCATCCTTTGATGTCATCTGTTGTACCAAGCGGCTCGAGGTATGCCCTAGCTTTTTATGTATAATCTCCCTGTCAAAATACTAGGAGATTAAGCATTGATTTTGTGAATTTTTCTCCAATTAATCCAAATTACTTACTTATCAAAAAAAAAAAAAAAGATGATGCTTACTGCCCGAGATCAAAGTTGATGAGTTTCTGGTTTGTTTCAAAACAACCGTGGTACTAGTAAATGACTGACCTCTCCTTTTCTGCTAAGTTTCGCGATACATGACCCAAGATGCTAAATCCTGAACTAGTTGGACCGAGATTTTTTACTGAATTTCGAGATGCAACCAATCGAGGTGATTATAGCCTTGTGTGTGACAATTGTCCAAGATGTAAACCGCCAGGATGCAAGCGATGAGATGCTTTAGGAACTCCTAAGGACAGATGTTATTTGTTTCTTTTTGCTTTTGTTACCGGTTGTCTGGGTCAGTGATATGATTCTCGATTCCCGAGGATGCCTCGCGTCTATGTTCTAAACCTAAGTTGGAAAATTACTCAGCGATAGAACATTAATTTTGTACCTTTTCTTTGTATTTATAAACTTAATTACTTACCAAAAAAATCAAAAGAGGAGATAAAAAAGGTATGGGAGCACCTGCCTCGACCTAATCTATAACTTTTCTAACTCGCTGGTGCTCGAAATCGAACCCGAAAGCCTCTGTTTGCCTATTTTTCTATCTTCTCCCTCCCTCTCTCTCTAGCCTAAACTTCTCCTTTCCTCATGTCTGATTTCTTCCTCTCG
>JAODPA010118840.1:0-18405 GCA_025585075.1 Nepenthes mirabilis | reverse complement strand
TATATATCATTAATCAAAACGAATAAGCGAAAACAATAAAATATGTACGTAAATCTTGTATAAGTCAAAGGTCCAAACATGTCAAACAACCAATTAACATATGTCCAAACGTAATTTTGCACGTAAAATTCATAATCCAAATACAAATATCAAATAATCTAAATGTACGAAATTATCCAAAGTACAATATCGTTATTCCAAATATTTGAAGTCCTAAGTCTAATCCAAATCATGATAAATCTGTATAGCGGTCAAAACCTGCAAACCTCAAAGTCAACATCTCCAATATCAAATTAGATGCAAGTAAAAATATCAAAAATCTAAAACATACTAAAATTTGAGAAACAATAACTTAAAAACTAACTTTAAGGAAGGGTTACACGTACACTCAATAAACTTAGGCTACTATTTAGACCCATAGGGGACTGTCTATATATTACTCCCAATAGATTGGGTCAAATACCATTTTCTTTTGCCACTCATGGATGACAGGTACAATACTCAAATCTATCTAAATATATTTGGACGTTTGAATGTATTGTTCCATTTAATTCCTTATAATGGTTTTCAACAAAAATACCAAATTAGCGGATTTAATAACATGTGTTCAAAACAATTTTTCCCTGTCGAAAAAGAATGAAACTTTCACTCCGAGGAAGTACAAATATAAAACTTTTCTCCCAGTAGACAAGTACAAATACCAAAACAAATAACAAAATGGAATCCGCCCTGAAGCACATGCAGGGACTACTACATCTAATGCCAAAGGCACATTTCTCATGACTTTTATTTTACAAATATATACGTATATGAACAAAATACCTTAAATATTTACTTATTTCATTCAAAGCCAACTAAATCCTCAAATGTTCAACAAAACTAAAAACCCTTAAAACAACTAGTAAAACCATATACATGCACACATATTCAAAATAGAATAGGTAAACGATAGCATACATGTACAATAAATCACCAAACGTAAACAAAAGTAGAGAAAAACTGAAATAGGCTAAAGATTAGGTTTAAAAATAATTACCTTAACCTTTAAATCTGACAGATCTGATAACTTAATGCTTCAAAATCACCCTTCTTCTCTACATCTCTCTATTAATCTTCCGTTTCTCTCTTCTTTCTCTTCTTTCCCACGAAAAGTGCCCGAAAACAATACCAGTGCCGCTTATATAAATGACTTGACGCAAAAGAGTCGATGAGGTGCGCATCAAGCGCCTCTCAAACCCTCAAGAGTGCACAAGCACCATATCAAGCGCAGCTTAAGCATAAGCAATTTGCCAAAACTGCACACAAGCGTCGTAGGGGCGCACTTCAAACGCCAAAACTACACACGAGCGTCTCAGAGGCGCGACTCAGGCACCACATAATCTACTCGAAACACTCATGAACGCCCTAGAGGCACTCCTCAAGCGTGCACATTTTGCCAAAAATGCGTATAAACATGCACCAAGTGCATATCAGGCGCTAGGCGCCTGATGCCCACATCCAATTTCCCGTCAATTTTTCCTTGTACAATTATTTTTAAATTTACCCAAAATAAATTGATAATATCAAAATTAATTAATTAGAAATAGAGTGCTACACAGATATAGACATCCTCCTCCTTATTACTAGTATTAGTACTGACTACCAGGATAGTTGAATTTTTATAGAGCACCGCAAGCCTCAACTCATTTCCACAACAATAACAACCTAGCCAAAAATAGTCAAGGAGTACCAGCAATGACAAGTTTGGCAGTATTTATGGATATTTTTATGACCAATACTAATTTTGAAAAAAAAAAAGTACTATCCAAATCAATTATCCAATGATCAAAGCAATGAAGATAACGGATATACTTTAGGAAGAAGATTAACATGGTCATGATATTAACATAATTTGCATAGCTTAATTTTCTATTGATATAATCGTATTTTACTTATTAATTATTACTTGCCACTTTACTAGAATTAATTTGATTAAATGTCAGATAATACCATAAATTATCTTATTCTCTACAAAATAGTCGTGGACTAGCTGTGTGGTTTGAAATTGAGTTTTCTTATTTTCTAACTTGACTATACCATACAAAAGATACAAAACTACAAGTATACCATTTGCACTTTTTTTAGTTATTAATAACTTGTACACACATCATCCGGTAGCGAATGACAATTCATTCTCTTTAGTTGACTTAATTTTTATTGTTTTAATATTTACTAACATATAATTTAAAATTAAAATATTGATTCAATGAATCAAAATTATCTAAACAGTTTAAAATATGCAAAATATAATTCAATGTGGTTAAATTTTAATATTTATCTCAATTTTGATATGATTACTGAAAATATTATATTTGATACAACTGATACTGATATGGTTGCGACCAATACCGATGCCGATACCGTTACCGATATTTCCATATTGACAACAGTCCATTATGAAAAAATCTAAATGCCATGAGGTGAGCATCAGCCATCTCATGGTAAGGATTCATTTTTTCACGCCCAGCTTCTCCAGAGGACTCCACTAATCTTACTTAAAATCACCACAAAAACAAATTGCTTTTTCCTTTGAGTTGCAAACAATAGACTTCAGATAAGCAATCACAATAATTGAAATCATACTAAAAAGAAAAAAAAAAAAAGGTTAAAAATGCCATAGAAAGCAGACACCACTTACCCAATATTCTCCGACAGAAAGTCAACATCCCATAAAATTTTTTTGTAGGAGATGTTCACCCTTCTAGTGTCTCTGTTTTTAAGAGCATTGATCTCCTGGTATAATGCGTCATAGGAGCATGCAACTTCTGGGAGTCATAATCACTCAACTGAATCCAATCAACCATGTAATTCTGCATATAGAACTCTCCAATGTTTGGAGCAAAAGACCCAAATCAACTTTGGAGTCTCTTCACGTTGTCTGCAGCTGTTTGATCAAAATAGTTTATGAAAAAAATGTTCCTGAGCAGCTTCTAAATCTTGCTAGAAATTTGACTTCAGTAAAAAAAATTCGGCTATCGTATTCTATATAGATATTAAGCTGCTTCCTAAAATTGCT
Organism: Nepenthes mirabilis; assembly: GCA_025585075.1. Classification (NCBI taxonomy): domain Eukaryota; kingdom Viridiplantae; phylum Streptophyta; class Magnoliopsida; order Caryophyllales; family Nepenthaceae; genus Nepenthes; species Nepenthes mirabilis. The sequence continues at coordinate 15,350 of JAODPA010118840.1, read as the reverse complement.
TTAAAAAAGTCACTTACCTTGCAAATCCAAATAATTCAGTCTTCCACGCATGTCGCACGATTTTCAGATCCTTTAAATTTTAACTGACAAATTGAGGAATCTAATACTTCTCAAGACTAGTATCATCCTTGCAAAAATGAATCCCAAGAGGAAAGCAATCCAAATACCCACACATTTCACCTCCACTACTTAATAATTCTAATGTAATAAAGACATTCAGAATTACATACTGCCCTCTGTAGCATAAAATAATATGGCCAGTATAACCGTTACTGCATAATAAAGTACTCACTCTTCCAAGTTTCATCTGAAAACTCATCTTCATAGTCTCAATATAAATAATTCTATATAGACTGAAGGGGAGTTTAATAAGAGATTTTTAGCATTTTTAGCCAGCCACTTCCACATGTTGGCATTTGGCACTTTTTAAGTCTTTAAGAATGCACCTAGTTTACTCACAACCAGTCTTCTTCTGTGTGACACGTAACAAAATGAAAATTGTATTCGTATGTGTATACATAGATCTAACATACCCAATCCACCTCCTGCTTATGACTTCTACCCTTGGTCCCAAGCAACATTAACTTCTACTTTTAGTGAGTTTTCTACCATGCCATGGCTATTCTCAACACTCTTTTCAAATTGCACATTCAACAACAAGAGTTTGTTGCAGAAGAAAGATACACCTCCTGCAATAAATTGGAGCTTTAATCAATCATAGCCACCCAACACAGGACATAAGCTTGGTTGTTCATGATTGGAACCAATCTAGCATCATCTATATATGGGTTTGACAATCCATTATAGATAACTTAGATGCAAAGAGGGGGCCATCTGCATATCTCATGGGAAGGGATACTTTTTATTGAAGTTACCTTCTCCAAACTACTCTCATTTACTTTCAAGACACCACAAAAACAAATTGATTTTGCCTCAATTAGTTGAAAATCAGAGATTTCAGTGAGGCAGTCACAATGATTGCAATCATAATTATAAAAGATTTGCACAAGCTGTGATATAAACCAACACTAAAGGACCTAATACTCTCTGATATAAAGTTAACCGCCCAAAAAACTTATTTTCTGAAGAGAAGTTCGCACTGCTGGTTTCTCGGTTTCCTAAGGGCATTGATCTAAGTGTAATGAAATCTAGATTTCACATAAGCCTGCAAATGAGAGAGTTATCAATATCAATCCATTTAATCCACGCAATGATGTAATTCTACATAAAGATCTCTCCTCTATTTGGAGAAAAATACTCAAATCAAGTTTGCTGTCTCTTCACATTATCCATAGCCGCTTGGTCAAAATAGCTTATGAGTAAAATATTTCCTAGCCACTTCCAAATCTTTCTAGAAGTATAACTATAATAGAAATATTGGCTACCTATTCTATTTAGCTAATAAACTAATTCCTAAGCATTTTACTTGGAAAAGTAGCTCAATTCGCATATCCAGCTTATTAGTCTTCCATGCATGTTGCATGCGTTTAATGAATATATTAAGGAATCTAAATTCTAATATCTTTTAAGAGTATTATCATCCTTGCATTGATGAATGTCAAGAGAGAGATCTGAAATATCTACAAATTTTACTTCCACTACTGAAGAATTCAGAATTATATATATCCTTCATAGCTTACAATAAATTCTCCAGCCAATATTATTGTTACTATGCTACAAAGTTCTCACTCATTGATCTGAAAACTTAACTTGCAAGCATCAATATTATATATTCTATGTACAATAACTTGGTACTCTAAAAAGAAATATTTAGCATTTTTTAACAAATTCCAAATTCTAGCCTACTTCTTCTCCATATTCTCAATGTTGGCACATTTAAACCCTTAAGTGTCCACCCAGTTTACTCACAAAGAGCCCACCTTCTCCTATATTGTCCATAACAGTGTGCAAGTTGCAGCCTTATACATATAAACTGATCTAAGAACCCCACCCACCTCCCTCATATGACTTAAACCCCTGCTCCCAAGCCACATAGCATCTTCTTTTAGAGAGTTTCTACAATGCCATGGTTATTCTCCACACTTCCCTTCAATACGAACAATAAGCCTGCTCCAGAATAAAGTTTTAAGACCAATATACCGACATTCTAGAAATTGTGGCGTTGATTGACTGTAGACTCCCAGTACAAGATAGAACCTTGTTTGTCCATTACCGAAAATTTGAAAATCAATTATTAAACAAAAATCTAGATGCAGAGACAGGAGCAACTACATATCTGATGGATGAGATCCTATAATTAAAGTTTAGCTTCTCTAGAGTAATCTCTTGATCCTCCTTAAAAACACAACAAAAAATTGCTTTTGCCTCGATTAGTTGCAAACCATAGAGTTCAGAAAAGCAATCACAATGATTACAATCATGCTTAAAAAATATTCAGACAAGCTGTGATATGTACCCAATACTATCAGACAGAAAGTTAACCTATTACAAACCTTATTTCTTATGAAAAGGTCACCTTTCTGGTCTCTTTTTTTTCAAGAGCATCAAACTGAGTAAAATGCCTTCTAGACTTCACAGAAAGATGCAAATGCTAGGAATCGTCACTCAATTTAATCCAATTAACCATGTGATTCTGTACATAGAGCTCTTCTCAGCTGAGAACAAAACACACAAATCACTCTGCAGTCTCATCACATTATTGGCAGCAGCTTGGTCAAAATAGTTTTATCACTCAAACATTTCTAAACAACTCCCAAATCTTTCCAGAAAATTAACTATAATAGAATTTGAACACTTACTTGTTGGAAATCTCTCTCGTGAAAAAGTTCCGGTCAACAGAGCGTTGACCGGATGGGCGATCAACGGGCGTTGACCGGATGGACGGTCAACTTCCTGTTGACCGGTCTGTTTGGAAAGACAGTCAATAAGATTGACCGACTTATTAAGGCAATACGGAGCTCCTGCTATGCCTAAAAGGAAGTAGGTTGACCTGCCTGTTTAGGTAACTTTGGAAACACAAAGTCTGCAGATCTATTACTGATGCTGCAGGCATGCACCACCTGCTGCTGTGCTAAAACATACTTCTTGGAAATCGTGCACCAACCATGGATAGCAGCGTGGTGATCCAGCTGCTACTGAGTCCTTAGTATATTCTTGTATATATGTATATGTATGCAGGCTGGTGTGACGTGGGTGTGTGACTAGTAGAAGGGGAGAAGTTGTTGTGAGCAAGCAAAAAGAGAGCAGAGTGGTGCGTGTGTGTGAGAGTAAGAAAGAAAAACAGATGAGAGGAAGAAAGCCCGACTGTGTGTGCATTTCCGCCTTACTGTTTGAAACCCTTATCTCATACATAGTGTAATTTTACGGACTCAACGTCCCGTGATTTTTTCTTGATTGAAAAGGATTTTTCACGTAAATATCGGTTGTCATTATTCTCTCTCCCATTCCTTTTCTTCGATTCCTTGTGCCTCTGTTTGGTGGGCCGCCCCATTTCCGGCCAACAAGTGGTATCAGAGACAGGTTGAGGATTTTGTTCTAATGGCGTCGACATCATCGAAGAATCTGTCGTTCAGCGTTGAGCAGTTTAACGGGTAGGGTAATTTCATTCTCTGGCAAGAAATGGTGAAGAACGTTCTCACCAGAGAAAGGATGATAAAGGCGCTGAAGAAGAAGGATGAGAAGCCTGCGAACCTGACCGATGATGAGTGGCAAGATAAAAGAGATCTTGTAAATTGCACCATTAAGCTCTGTCTGGCGGACAATACTCTCCAGGAAGTGCTTGGCTTGGCTGACCCGGCGGACATCTGGGAAAAGTTGGAGAGCCGATATCAGTCCAAATCCTTGACAACCAGGCTTCATATAAAGAAGTAGTTCTATGGACTACGGTTGTCGGAAGGAGGAAGCTTCGAGAAGTATTTTGACGAGTTTAACCGAATATTAACGCAGATGTCCGCCCTTGACGAAGAAATCAAGGAGGAGGACAAGGCGTTGGTCCTGCTGGCCTCCCTGCCGGCCTCCTTCGACCATATTGTTACAACCTTGCTATTTGGTAAGGATATATTGAAGTTGGATGAGGTCATTGCTTCCCTGCTCATGAATGAGTCAAGAAAATCACAAGGGACCTTGACGACTGAGGTACTTGTGACTGAATCTAGAGGAAGAAGCAGAGGTCGTGATCAGAAGCAAGGCGAGAAAGCCCGCAGCAAGTCAAGATCGAGGTATCAAAACCTTGAGTGTCACCACTGTGACAAAAAGGGCCATATTAAAACGCATTGCTTCAAATGGAAGCGGAAAAATGCAGAAAAGGAGAAAGGTGACAGTGGACGGGTAGAGGAAAAGTCTTCCGTCTCAGTAGTCACAGCAGGCGATCTCCTACTGACAAGTGAAGGAGACGTGGCAAATGTGATGGACGAGGAGTCCGGCTGGGTGATCGACTCTAGTGCCACATTGCACGTCACGTCCAGAAGGCAGCTGTTTATATTCTATACTCCAGGAGATTTTGGAGTAATAAGGATGGGGAATGAAGGAACGTCTCCCGTTGTATGCAGAGGAAATGTCGTCCTGATCACAAATAACGGGACAAAGCTGATATTGAAGGACGTACGTCATGTCCCTGACATTCAGCTGAATGTCATCTCAACCGGACGCCTGGATGATGAAGGTTATTGCAATACCTTCTGTGATAGCGAGTGGAAGCTGACAAGAGGATCTCTTGTTGTAGCAAAAGGAAAGAAGGCCTCCGGCATATATCTGATGAAAGCCTGTGGAGTGACAGGAGATGTGAATGCCACAACCAGCACTGAGACCATGGACCTGTAGCTTAGAAGGCTAAGCCACATAGTGATGAAGGGCTGTCCTGCTTGGTCAAGAAATGCTTGATCACTGGAGCAAATGAGGAAGGACAAAATATGTGTCCTCATTGCTTGGCTGGAAAGAAAAGGAGAGTCTCATTTTATGGAGACTCGTCCGGTCCAAAGGCGGAGCTCTTAGAACTGGTTCACACAGACGTGTGTGGGCCATTCAGAGAAAAGTCTTTTGGTGGAGCCCAATATTTTATTTCTTTCATTGATGATTGTTCAAGAAAGCTGTGGGTCTACCCACTCAAGACCAAGGATCAGGTTCCTGGTATTTTTGAGCAGTTCCATGCCTTTGTAGAGTGTCAGACGGGGAAGAAGTTAAAGGCCGTCCGTAGTGACAACGACGGCGAATACTTGGGGCTTTTTGATGCCTACTGCCGATCACATGGTATTGGGCATCAAAGGACACCACCAAAGACTCCACAGTTGAATGGAGTCGCAGAACGGATGAATCATACGCTCTTAGAGAGAGTACGCTACATGCTTTCCGAAGCAAAGCTTCATACTTCATTCTGGGCAGAAGCACTCCGGACGGCGACCTACATCATCAACAGGTCACCCAGCAAGCCTCTGATGGGTGAAGTGGCAGAAAAGATATGGACGGGTAAGGAACCATCCTATGATCATTTGCGAGTATTCGGATGCAAAAGCATTCGTACATGTCCCAAAAGATGAAAGGACAAAACTGGAGCCAAAGACGACACAGTGCATCTTTTTGGGCTACGGGGAAGATGAATTGGGCTACCGGCTCTATGATCCAGCCACCAGAAAACTCGTCCGGTCTAGGGACGTAACCTTTGTTGAGAATGAAACAATAGAAGACATTGGCAGAGATGCCAAGTATGACGACGTGCAAACGGATCAAGTGAGCGCTGAAACTGTCCGTCCAACATCGTTAGAAAGAGAGGATCCTCGTCAGGAGACGGTTGAGGAAAATGAAGGGGAGGTCATGACTCCAGATGACACCATTGATAAAGTCATACCTCGACCGGCAGGGAATGTCCCTGTTAGACGGTCCTCACGCAATAGACGGCCATCCGTTCATCTGTCACCAAATGAATACGTCATATTCACTGATGCTGGAGAGCCCGAGGATTATGAAGAGGCAATGAATGATGACAATAAAGAGGAATGGCTGGAAGCCATGAAGGTGAAGATGAGCTCCCTTCATAAAAATCACACCTTTGACTTGGTAAAACTTCCTAAGGGGAAGAAGGCCCTCAAGAACAAATGGATCTATCGCTTGAAGTAGGACGAGGATGCCAAGAAGCCTAAGTACAAGGCACGGTTGGTGGTGAATGGCTTCAGTCAACAAAAAGGCATTGATTTTGATGAGATCTTTACCCCGGTTGTTAAAATGTCCTCCGTCTGGGTAGTGCTGGGCCTGGCTACCGCCCAGGACTTGGAGGTGGAACAAATGGACGTCCGGACTACATTCCTCCATGGTGAGCTTGATGAGGAGATCTACATGGAACAACCGGAGGGGTTCAAAGCTAAAGGGAAGGAGGAACTAGTTTGTCATCTAAGGAAAAGTCTGTACGGATTAAAGCAAGCCCCTAGGAAATGGTACAAGAAGTTCAAGTCGGTCATGACCAGTCAGGGGTACTGGCGAACAACTCGTGATCATTGCGTGTTTGTACAGAAGTTCTCGGACAATGACTACATTGTTCTCCTTCTATATGTAAACGACATGCTGATCGTCGGACACAACGGAGACCGAATTAAGAAGCTGAAGGAGCAGCTTGGACGGTTATTTGCCATGAAGGACCTTGGATCGACTAAGCAGATTCTGGGAGTTAGAATCTTACGCGATTGGAAAGCAAGGAAGCTGTGGTTGTCTCAAGAGAACTATCTTGAGAATATGCTCCAACGATTCAACATGGAGAAGTCAAAGCCAGTGAACACACCATTGGTAAATCACTACAGGTTGAGCACTCGTCAATGTCCAACTACGGATGACGAGAAGAAATACATGAAAGGCGTCCCCTACTCATCAGCTGTGGGAAGCCTGATGTATGCTCTGGTATGCACCAGATCGGATATAGCTCATGCCGTTGGGACAGTTAGCCGGTTTCTGTCAAATCCGGGAAAGGAGCACTGGTCCGCAATAAAATGGATCATGAGATATATTCGGGAAACTTTCAAGATGTGTTTGTGTCTTGGAAATGACAAACCGCAGTTGGTGGGATACTCATACGCGGATATGGCAGGAGATATTGACACACGCAAATCCACATAGGGCTACTTGGTAAAATTTGCGGGCGGTGCTGTTTCTTGGCAATCCAAGCTACAAAAGTGTGTAGCTCTATCCACAACTGAAGCCGAATACATTGCAGTTACAGAAGCCTGCAAGGAGATGCTGTGGATGAAGGAGTTGGTTCAAGAGTTAGGCATCAAACATGAGAGATATGTAGTACTTTGTGACAGTCAAAGTGCCATTCATCTATGTAAAAACTCTTCATTCCATTCCAAATCCAAGCACATTGATGTTCGATATCATTGGGTACGAGAGGTGCTGGAGGAAGGTCTTCTGTCATTGGACAAAATTAGCACGGAAGAAAACGTAGCAGACATGATGACGAAGATTCTACAGAAAGGGAAGAATGAGGCATGTTGCAAGATGGTCGGGCTAATGGAATTAACTTCCTCACGATCGAGAGGGAAAGTTTGTTGGAAATCTCTCTCGTGAAGAAGTTTCGGTCAACGGGGCATTGACCGGATGGCGGTCAACGAGGAGTTGACCGGATGGACGGTCAACATCCTATTGACTGGTCTGTTTGGAAGGACAATCAATAAGGTTGACCGGCTTATTAAGACAATACGGAGCTCCTGCTATGCCTGAAAGGAAGTAGGTTGACCTGCCTATTTAGGAAACTTTGGAAACACAAAGTCTGCAAATCTGTTGCTGATACTGCAGGCATGCACCACCTGCTGCTGTGCTAAAACATACTTCTTGAAAATCGTGCACCAACCATGAATAGCGGCGTGGTGATCTAGCTATTACTGAGTCCTTAGTATATTCTTGTATATATGTATATGTATGCAGGCTGGTGTGACGTGGGTGTGTGACTAGTAGAAGGGGAGAAGTTGTTGTGAGCAAGCAAAAAGAGAGCAGAGTGGTGCGTGTGTGTGAGAGTAAGAAAGAAAAACAGAGGAGAGGGAGAAGGCCCGACTGTGTGTGCATTTCTGCCTTACTATTTGTAACCCTTATCTCATACATAGTGTAATTTTTCGGACTCAACGTCCCGTGGTTTTTTCCTTGATTGAAAAGGGTTTTCCACGTAAATATCGGTTGTCATTATTCTCGCTCTCATTCCTTTTCTTCGATTCCTTGTGCCTCTGTTTGGTGGGCTGCCCCATTTCCGGCCAACATAACTCACATTGCATATCCATTTACTTTAGTCTTTCTTCATATCTAATGCAACTTATGAGAAGAGAGGTCCAAAATACCCAATTCCAACTACCAGTCTACTTCTCCATATTTCCAATCTTGGACTTTGGAGTCTCCAAGCGTATTCCTGTGGCCAATAACATGATAACAAGTTTTTGGGTGAGGTATGCCTGTGGCCAATATCCCCGACAACTCTAGAGTCTTAGGCGAGGGTTTGCCTGGGAGCTGGGTAGCCTCCATCGATGAGCAATACTCATGATGACTCGGGGGTTTTCACCTAGTTCTGTCCAAACCTGGCCAATACTCACGATGACTCGGGTTTTCACCTAGTTCTTCCCCTTCGTACCAATATATCAGAATATCAACATCTCAACAAATTAAACCACCTTCTCCCACATCACATCCAACCACCACCACCATGAACAACCATTCATCTTCAAAACAACTAGATTGACAATAACTGTGAAATAATCAAACAATAGAAAATCATGACTAACAAATTAAAAATATCAATGATGTTTTAAGAATTATAGTTACTTACCCAAAAAAAAAAAAAGTTTTTAGAATTATAGCATGAGTGTGCTGAATGCAATGACCAAAAAGCATATCCAAGAACAGGCAGTAGGTACATATAAACTCATATACATACACTTAATTCCCTCACCCTATAGTGGGAGGAAATTCAACTCGATTGTCACAAAATGGACAAGCCTTCAATCACACTCCCTCCTGTCTTATTCTATTCTTGGATCCCTGAATTAGAATTTAAGGCTTAACCTTTCAAATCTAAACAACTATCCATGATTACATTTTATCTTTGAAAGTAAATATTTTTAATAATAGTTACTTAGTTAATATCATTATCATATTTTGACAATTCAGCTTAAAACTAAATAAATTCATAGCAACATTTTTGTTTTCAGAAGAAAATCCGTGTGTTGATAAATCTCATGGGAATATATTCTTCAAAGTTCTACGAGCCAAACATATATTATGATGGGGACAGCAGGGATGGGTTGGCCCAACACGAAAGCTCACGTACTCAGAAGCAGACCTAGAAGGCCACAGGCCAAAGGGTAGGTCAACGTTTCCGTTGATCCAAACAGTGCCCCAACAAGCCGGACAGTCCAAGTTGGCCTTGGCCTAATCCGGGTGGCCTACAGCGCTCTTTCCGCACGCTGGAGAGTAATTGCCTTAGCCAGCTTGGCACCCCAAATATTGCCCCTGATTGCGATCTCTCCAGGAATGGTAACTCCAACTCAGCAAATCTCTCATAATGGCAACTCTAATATCTGCCGTGTCTAACATCTCCTCGAAAAATGAAGGGATCCTTTTAATTGATCACAGTTACCCTGATTAGTACCCATGATTCCCGTGCCAACCTGCCAAAATTGTATAACTAGTTAGTAGCCAGCCTTGGCGCCCAAGTAAAACTGAACTAGCCCAAAGGCTATAAAAACTTTCGAAGCAGACTCCAAAGGACAAGCACACATTTACGCTCATGCTCACTCGCGTGCACACGTAAGCATACGCTCACACTTACACCCAAACACACCCGCAAGCATCGACACTCAAGAGCTCTCAAGAGACCTTTCTCTGTCCAAAGAGCCTCCAAGGAATCACTCCATGATTCTTGCTCCCTCAATATCAAAACCACTCTATGCCAGACGCAACCTCCAAGTTAGGCTCAAAATCCACATTCTTGTATCATTACACATATCCCTCATCCCTGCATCTTTCCATCTTTTGAGTAAGATTATTGAATTGAGTATCGGAGGATAAATCGGGGAGCGAGTTTCATTAATCCTCTGACCTCTTGTTCATTTGTTGTGCTATATAAGATCCAAGCCACATAAGACGGAGATCGGACCTACTTTAATTCGACCCAAAGACCAAGGGATACCCCAATCCGACAGTAACTCGAATCAGGACACATCAATATTTAATTTTTTTACATATTTTATTAATAATACTTCTCTTTCCCGAAATATATCCTTGCAGTTTCATCAAACAATATTCTAAACCTAAGCTTCCGAATCCCAACAAATAATTTAGTTGTCTGTACCCTTAATTTTTTTAAATGATAATATTCTAAATTATTACCGCAAAATACAATAGTTTTCACAAATTGAAAACGAAAACATAAAGAAAAACAGATAAATGAAATATGAAAAAGCAAGAAAGTATCTCAAGCCTTTCTAGATCCGTATCTCCTCCTGCCCATCTGTTGATTCTTGTAAGGAGTGTGAAAAGAAACGAAGAAGAGAGAGAAAATCAGAGAGGAACGCTGAATTTTTTTTTTTTTTTTTTGTAAGTAAGTAAAAATGTATTAACGTAAAAAGAAATGTACAAGAATTATGTTCTTACTCCAAGTGTTTTGCCGACTTAGAGGAAGAACATAGACGTTAGGGCATACCCTGAGCACCACCATGAACCAAATCATGAGACCGAAAAAAATTTACAGTAGAAAAAAAACCTTGCACGAAAACCAAAACCGAACCGGTCACAAATCAGGAGACCGGAGAAAATTTACCAAAACAAGAAAAAACCCGGCAAGAGAAACCGCAGCTCTGACCGGCCACTTGCTCACGCCAAATCCAAATCAGACAGCAAGCCGGTTGAGGCTCAGAAGAACTTGGCGCATACCAAGACTACACCGGGAGCAAAACTCGGCAAACGGGCAGCAGCATGAAACAACTGGTAGAGCAGCATCAACTGTCAGCGGGCCTGCTGATATCTCTCATTCGGGCCCGCGGCGTATCACGGCAAACATAATACAGGAAGCATCAATCCGGCTACCAGAAGCAACTACAGCACAACAGGAAACCCATGATGATTAGATTCCACACAGCCCAGCAGGGACTCGGCAAGCTTCATACCATGGGCCATCACCAGATCGGTGCTCCAGCCACTAGAGACATTACTTGTCTTTTTCATCAGCTCAGATTTTTCAACGCCAAATCAGCAAACAACCCCAGCCACATCAAACGCCATGGGGCTCCAGCAACATGGTCCATCTACCCAGCTGTGCCTACCGGACAGCATTGCATTCCAGGTCGAAGGAGGCAGCAATTGAGCATCGGTCCTTTAGCAACAGAAGCAACACAGATCTGCCCTATGAAGAAACAGCAATGCAGAAAAGACATATTCGGTACCACCAGCAATCTACACATACCACCAACAGCCAAACTATCATGGAATTTTTGCAGCAGCAGCAGCACAGGTAGAAACAACTGTTGGGGTCACTCTCTTGTGGAGTTTGTGTCCGCGGACCAGTGGACACAAATGTACGATGACTCCTCAGAGGTTCATGTCCGAGAGGTTGACATGGACGAGGACGTTTGGAGAAATCCGGAAACGTGTGTCCTCGGGAGGCAGCTGGATGAATTGGACGAGGACTACTCAAAGGTATCATGTCCGAGAGGTGGACATGGACGAGGACGCTGGAGCCTAGGCGTTGACTTTCTCTCTCATGTAGGCCTGCTGCAGCGGCGTGTTGCAGGTGGACAGTTGACCCACTCTGATTGGACATTTGGGCGGCTTCAACTTCCAAGGTGGCAGGCCTACCATTCTGGCACACAGGAGGCGTGCGACGGCCATGGCAGGCCTAAGGGGTTGTAGCCCTGCCACCCTACTGCCAGTAGGGTGGTTGAACGGTCGGCCACGTGGCCCTCCCCTGGTATTATATAAAAGCTGCGTGAGATTGAGAATGTGTGCAAGTGTGAGTGCATGTAAAGGCAAAAGGACTTTGTGAATGAGAAGAGAGGAGTGCACCACCGGTGAGAGAAGGGAGAAAGAGAAAAATAGAGTGAAAAGAAAAGAGTGTGCTTTTCTCGGTTTGCTCAGGAGTGTTTTCCTCTTTAACTTCTTGGGTGTGTAGCGGATACTCCCTCTTGGAGGTTTGTAACCTATTTCACATAGTGGATTTTCTGTTGCCTCTACTCCCGTGGTTTTTCCCTTCTGTTTCAGAAGGGTTTCCACGTTAAATCTGGTGTGTTTCTCTTTCCTTATTGGCCATCCGTCCGAGCGCTGTCCCTCTGTGTCCGAGTGATTTGTCCCCTCGGTCATTGCGCTCAGGGAAACATTCTGTCCGAGCGCCCGGTTAACCCAACAAGTGGTATCAGAGACTGGTTCGTGAACCGTTGGTTGGATGGCGTCATCGGTGAAAAATGGGACGTTCAATGTGGAGCAGTTCAATGGGCAAACTAATTTCATCCTTTGGCAGGAAAGAGTGAGGAATATTTTGACCCAGGAAGGAACGGTAATAGCTCTGAGAAAAAAGGAGGAGAAACCGGAGAAACTGTCCGAGGACCAGTGGCAAGAAAAGAGGGATCTTGCGAACTCCACCATTAAGTTGTGTTTGGCGGACAACACACTTCAGGAGGTCCTCGGACTGCCAGAACCGGCCGAGGTCTGGGACAAGCTTGAGAGCCGTTACAAGTCCAAGTCCTTGACAACCAGGCTATATATAAAGAAGCAGTTTTATGGCCTGCGGTTGTCGGATGGGGAGAGTTTCGAGAAGCACTTGGATGAGTTCCATCGGCTGGTAACGCAGATGTCAGCCCTTGATGAGAAGATCAAGGACGAGGACAAGGCGTTGGTGTTGCTGGCATCCTTGCCGTCCTCGTATGATCATATTGTCACGACGTTACTGTTCGGGAAGGACACGTTGAAGTTGGACGAGATTATAGCTTCCCTGCTTATGAATGAGTCTAGGCGGAGGGAAAGCGGTGAGGCCTCCAGCTCTTAGAAAAGTATCCTGGTAACCACCAGCAGTCGGGGACGAGGGAGATCTGGACGAGGACAGGGTGGCAGGATAGAGAGGAGCAACAGCCGGAGCAAGCTTGAGGAGAGGAGTTGCTTCTTGTGTGGCAAGAAAGGCCACATAAAGAAGGACTGTCCGCGGAGGAGGTAGGACCAAGAGGGTGGAAGCGACCGTCAGGATCAGGTTGATGATCCGGAGACCGTTGCCTTCTGCGGAGACCTCCTGGTGGTCCACGGAGGGGAAGCACTAAGCAGTCCATGCCAGGAGACGAGTTGGGTGATGGACAGTGGGGCCTCACATCATGCGACACCGAGGAAGTCCCTCTTCAGGAGCTACACGCCCGTTGGCCGCGGGGTGTTGAAGATGGGTAACGGTGGCTCGTCTAGGGTTTTTGGCATTGGGGATGTTTGCTTGGGGACAAGCAATGGGAACACGCTCGTGCTGGAGGGCGTAATAAAAATAAAATCAATAATAAGATTTTCATCAACCATAATAACCCAACCCAGGTGTAACAATCATACACATGCAGGACCCAATATAAATAAAACCCGCACAAGATCTCATCGGATATGAATCCGAACAAATAATACATGACCTGCTGATCATAATCGCAAGGGAGGTATCCAAATTTACAATAACTCATCCACATAATGCAATAACTCCAATATTTCTTATACAATGATCAAGGCACCATCCGGCCATAAATAATAACCATAACATATCCTCGAGATCAGAAATATACCAAATGTAATATCTCCACTTGCCAAAAGGAATATCCGAGCCCGATCACGTCCGAGCTCCTGCAAGCGTATCCATGCCACTAATCTGAAGGGATAAAACATGGAAACGTGAGCCTAGAGCTCAGCAAGTATCAAAAATCATATAAACGGTACACATAAATCAGAAGTAGGGATATCGCATAGAAATCACGTAAAACAAAACACCATGTCCGTAAAATCCCTGAAAATCGAGGAGATGTCTCGTACTAAATCGTCGTCCGTAATAACTCGTCCCTCCGGGACAAAATCATATAAACCACGATCCGGTAAAATCTCGTAGACGATATCATATCATATGATTCGAGGTCACATACGTCGCAACCATCACCACATCCACGTGAGGACACATACCGTCGTCCGGATCTAAAACTCATAATGCAGAAATCAAGGGAAAATCGCCGGAACTAAAACATAAATCAAAACACGTTCCGGTTTTATCACGTCAGCACGTACGAGACATTCCTATCGCCCATCCGTGGGCCAAACCACGTATCTCAAATCACAGTACACCCAAATACGTGCAAAAATACAAAGCATGCACGAAATCGGAGAACCAAAGATCAATGATACCAACTTGAAGAAGGGTTACCCTCGTCCGGTAACCACAGCTATATCGGCTGCGATTTAAGCCAGCAGCTCAAGGCTTGGCTACGGTTTAGGCCAGTAGCTCAAGGCCATCCATGTACTCTGTCTCCCATAGATTAGGAACTTGCTCACTATGTTTTACCACCCGCGGTTTTGGGTACAATATCAAGTTTTAGTTATATATTAGGACATCCGAATATATTAGTTTTTCGTCAATTCCTTACGATGGTTCTCAATTAAATACACAGTGGGGCAGGTCAGCTACAAATATCTTCCTTACGGCGGAAGTAGCCACAATCTTCCTTACGGCGAAAGTAGCCAAAATCTTCCTTACGGCGGAAGTAGCCAAAATCTTCCTTACGGCGGAAGTAGCCATTGCCTCGGATAACAAATCGACCCCTCGGGTCTCGGACCACCATGGTCCCGTAGTGATCCCACCCCCGGCAGCATGCATGGTTAGTGCAAGGCCTGGTTCATGGTTCCACAATATACGGATACCAAACATACCTATATATATCGTCCGGGTGTCCAAAATCCCTCCAAATCATAAATACAAGTACAAAACCACCGCACAACCGATTAAATATACATGCATGTACACAATTAATAAATTGAGGGTATTTAAAAATACATACATGTTAATGAAATCTCCCACAGTAGTCAAAACACATCAGAAATTAAATCAGACCAAGAATAGGGTTAGAGGATACTTGTCTTAACATCATACTCTACAGATATGAGGAAAGGATGTCCCGAAGCACTCCAATCGAGCCTTTCTCTCTCCTGCTGCCGCGGCCACTCTCTCTCCTCCGCGCGCCCTTCCTCTCTCCTCCGCGCACGGCATCTGCCAGCTGCTGCCGGCCGCTCCGCTGCCGCCGATCGACCACCGCACCACCTCACGTGGCCGTCGCCGGTCTCCTCCGCCTCACCCAGCCACCGTCGACGCTGTTAAACGGCCGTCTCTCTCCTCGCGTGACTTCTCACCGTCGATCTCCTCCGTGCACCCACACCTC